>JAGFNQ010008548.1:35601-132470 GCA_024364735.1 Boesenbergia rotunda | reverse complement strand
CCTTCACGTGTGCCCTTTGAAGTCCACTTCCCGGCTTGCCCTTGGAGCTCTCCTCCCTGGCTCTCGTCCTCGGATAGGTCCACCAAGTGTGATTCTCCAAGTCCTGCAAACTCAATCACACAAATCAAATACAACATAACACTCTAACTTTAAACCTATTCGCCCACACATCAAAACCATGATCTTCCAATCATTTAAGGGTCGATTGCCTCAACAATCTCCCCCTTTTTGATGTGTGGCAATATGTTTAAGTTAGAGATAAATAACAGCAAAGCAATAGCAAGAGATAGCAATTGAAAAAGCATGAGACATAGTAAACCTAAGAGGCAACCTCCCCCTTAATCTATGTCTTCTCCCATTTTCAATTCTAATCTAATCCAAGTTAAGTTACCACTTAACAACAACAATATGTAAAAATATAAGACATATCAGAACCTAAGAGGTACCTCCCCCTTAATCCATGTCTTCTTCATTTCTATACATTCAATTTCTAAGTTAGAAATAAAACCCTAAACCCTCCATTCTAGGTTAAAATTCTAACTTAAACCACCTATTCTCCCCCTTTGACACCATCAAAATGATTGCCTCAAGCAACCAAACCCTATGGCATCAAATGCGAGAATTATTGATTTCTGAAATTTCTCATAGTTGCTGAAAAACAGGCGTGCCAGTCGACCTGGCACACATACGCTATCAGTCTGATTTTTTAGGTTTTTTGTCGAATTTCAGAAACTCCTAGAAAATTTCAAAAATTGTAAAATTTTGCATACATGTTTGAAATGTTATACTCTATCAGGGAAAAATATTAAACCATATAAAATTTCAAACATGCATACTTTGATAAAAATCCAAAGTTTTGAAAAACACTACAGTTTGTATCAAACTTTGAAACCAAATTTGCAATCATATGACTTTGAAAGACATGGCAAAGTATGTAAAACATAAAATAGTTTTCAAAGTTTAAAATGTCCAACTATGATCTTTGGCAAAGTGTCCATTGATTAAACACTTGCCCCCCATAGTTGGTCTAGTTTTGATATTTTGATACTTTTAATGGTTCAACAATGTGCCACAAGCACAAGTGAGCCAAATGTATCACCCTAATGGATCAAACACCCTTTTTCAAAGCTAATGTCTCCAAGTTCATTCTATACTTCCACAAAACACATTCCAAGGCCTCTTCTTAAGGATGTAAACTCCGATTCGGGAAGAGGCTTGGTAAAGATGTCGGCTAGGTTCGACTTTGATTCAACATAGTGTAATTTTATGTCTCCCCTTGCCACATGGTCTCTAATGAAGTGATGTTTCACTTCAATGTGTTTTGTCCTAGAATGATGAACCAGATTTTTAGTTAAGTTGATTGTGCTTACATTATCACACAAGACTTTGACCTTGGTGTAATGTAGCTCATAGTCCTCTAAGGTGTGCATGATCCAAAGGAGTTGGGAAACACACCCACCCATTGCCACATATTCTGCTTCCGTTGTTGATAGGGCAACGCATGGTTGTTTCCTACTACTCCAACTAACTAAAGAAGACCCAAGGAATTGACACCCTCCACTTGTACTCTTCCTATCTAACTTACAACCCGCATAGTCTGAGTCGGTGTATCCAATTAGATCAACACTAGGGGTTCTAGGATACCATAGTCCGACATTTAAGGTCCCTTTCACATACCTTAGGATCCTCTTGACTACAATCAAATGGGACTCTCTGGCACACGATTGGTACCTTGCACACATACCTACCACAAAAAGTATGTCGGGTCTACTAGCGGTTAGGTATAGGAGGCTACCAATCATGCTCCTATATTGTTTAGAGTCTACCATTTTCTCTTCAATGTCACTATCCATTTTCACATTGGTTCCTATGGGTGTAGATGCTTCTTTAGCATGTTCTAAACCAAATTTCTTTAACATTTCTTTAGCATATTTGGTTTGAAAGACATGTGTACCTTCATTAGTTTGCTTAACTTGAAGGCCTAAGAAAAAGGTTAACTCTCCTACAAGACTCATCTCAAATTCATCTTCCATACACTTGATGAATTCTTGTAGGAAGTCATTATTTGTTGACCCAAAAATGATATCGTCTACATAGACTTGGGCAACAAATATGTCCTTATCCTTAGTTTTTAGGAACAATGTCGGGTCAATTGTTCCTCTCCTAAACCCCTTAGACACTAAAAATGAGGAAAGCCTCTCATACCAAGCCCGGGGAGCTTGTTTCAATCCATATAAGGCTTTCCTTAATTTGAACACGTGTCTTGGATAGTTAGGGTCCTCAAACCCGGGGGGTTGTTCTACATAGACCTCTTCCTTAATGAACCCATTCAGGAATGCCGACTTCACATCCATTTGGTGGAGTGTGAAACCCATGTGAACGACATAGGCTAGTAGAATTCTAATTGATTCCAACCTAGCTACAGGGGCATAGGTCTCATCATAATCTAATCCCTCAACTTGGTTAAACCCCCTAGCCACTAATCTAGCCTTGTTCCTAGTGATTTTACCTTGGTCATCTAATTTGTTCCTAAAGACCCATCTAGTGGTACAATAGTACAATCATTGGGCATAGGAACTAACTCCCAAACTTCACTCCTCTCAAATTGGTTTAGCTCTTCTTGCATGGCCAAAACCCAATCAGCATCTCCCAATGCTTCATCAATGGTCTTGGGTTCTAATTGGGAGATTAGAGCTATTTGACTAGTTTGATCCCTAAAGTAGGATCTAGTCCTTACTCCTTGAGTGACATCACCCACGATTTGGTCAATAGGATGATCATGGTGATGTCTCAAGGGTCTAGAGGTTGTAGGTTCATTTACTCCTTCCTCATCCTCTAGGGTACTTCTTACTCTCCCTTGATCATTGCCCTCCAAATGTAGGTCTTGGATTCTTTGGGCAAGGGGTTGGGCTTCTTCTATATCCTTATCAATAGAAGACTTTCTAGGGTAAGTACTAGTGGTTTCATCAAATTTGACATTTGAGGACTCCTCAATCACTTTTGTCCTCTTGTTGTACACTCTATAACCCCTACTAGTCAATGAATACCCTACTAAGATCCCTTCATCAGCTTTTGACTCAAATTTTCTTAGATCGTCTTTGGTGTTTAAGATGTAGACTTTACATCCAAAGACCCTAAAATAGTGGGCTTAGGGTACCCTTCCATTCCAAAGTTCAAAGGGTGTTTTTCCTAAAAACCTATGTATCAACACCCGGTTCTGGATATAGCAAGCGGTGTTAACCGCTTCGGCCCAAAAGTAGCTAGGAAGAGAGTATGCATTAAGCATAGTCCTAGCAACTTCTTGTAGAGCTCGGTTTTTCCTCTCAACTACCCCATTTTGTTGAGGAGTCCTTGGGCATGAAAACTCATGTTGTACCCATTTTCAACATAAAATTGTGTGAAACTAGCGTCTTGGAACTCCCCACCATGGTCACTCCTAATTCGGTTTATTTTGATGTTCTTTTCGTTTTCTACCCTTTTACTAAATCCTATAAAGATATTTAGGGTATCATCCTTATGTTTCAAGAAATAGACCCAAGTAAACCTAGAAAAGTCATCTACTATTACTAGGCAATACTTACTCCCTACAAGTGATGGAGTACTATGGCAATCAAACAAGTCTATGTGCAAAAGTTCTAAAGGTAAGGAAGTGGTGATTAGAGTTTTACCTTTGTATGATGCTTTGGATTGCTTACCCTCTTGGCATGCATCACACAACTTGGTCTTCTCATACTTGATCATTGGAAGCCCCTTCACCAATTCTTCCTTTGCCACTCTTGCAATGTTCCTCATGTTGACGTGTCCAAGTCTTCGGTGCCACAACCACCCTTCTTCTTCTTTAGACATGAGACACTTAACAACATTGTTAGTAGCATAAGATAGATCAAGATAATATAAATTTGCCTCTCTAAACCCTTCTAATATGATAGTGTTTGATTCACTTTGCCTTATTATACATTTCTTAGCATGAAATTCTACTCTAAACCCGGCATTACATAGTTGACTTACACTTAATAAATTAAACTTCATATCCTTAATTAAAAGTACTTTATGAATCAAAATAGTGGGAGATACCTCAATTGTGCCCCTACCAATGATCCTCAACTTTCCACTATTCCCAAAGGAGACGGTCCCTTCTCTTAGGTAGCTAATAGTGGTGAACTTGCTCACATCCCCGGTCATGTGTCTTGAGCATCCACTATCTACTATCCACAAAGTTGGGGCCTCCTTCACCTTTACCTAGACAACATGGAAAACATACTCTTTTGGTACCCATATCTTTGATCCATAAGCATCATTTAAAAATTTCTTAGGTACCCATGCCTTCTTTGTAGTTCCCTTTGCCCTTAGTCTCCTAGATGCACCAATCCTATCGGTGAGTGAAACAAATGCTACTTCCTTAGTCTTAGGCCTATAACCCAATCCGGCCTTGTTATATACAACCCTTTGACTGTTTATGATCATGTCTAGGTTACTAGATCCTACTTGAAATTTCCTTAGGGCCTTTGTGAGATCATCTACTTATTTCCTTAACTCCTTATTTTCATTTTCAATATGTGAAACATGTGAAGAGGTAGAGCTAGCATGCAAATTTTTAAGTTTAATAGCTTCTACTCTAAGCATGACAATTTCTTCCTTAAGATCCTTAATTTTACTTCTAGCCTTAGCTAAGTCCATGTTAGTGCTAGTAATTATTTTCACTAGAGTAGAGGAGGGTAAGTGGTATACCTCACTTACCGAAGCTTCTGACTCTGATGATGATGAGGTGGAGGAGCTCTCATCTTCACTGCTTGAGCTTCGTTCATCGTCTGATGAGTCTGATTCATCTTGTGCCATAAGAGCGAAGTGGGAGACTTGCTCTTCTTCTTCCTCTGATGATGAGGGATCGTCCCAAGTCGTCTTGAGGTTCGTGGCACTCTTCTCCTTTCCCTTTGACTTCTTCTTGTCATTCTTCTTCTTCTCTTCCTTCTTGTCCTCCCTTTTCTTCAACTGGGGACACTCGTTCTTTATATGTCCCTCTTGATGACAGTTGTAGCAGATTATCTCCTTGGCCTTACCCTTACCTTTGACCCCTTTCCTAGCATATGACTTGTTAGAAAGACTTTTAAATGCTTTACGAAATTTTCTTACCATAAAGGCCTCTTGGTCACTGTCCATAGAGGCACTTGACTCCTCTGAGTCCGAGGATGATGAGTAGATCACCTTCTTCTTCTCCTTTCTCCTCTTCTTCTCCTTTTCTGCAACAAAAGCAATAGCTTTCTCTTTTGCCGAAATGTTAGCTTGCTCGTGCAGTTCAAATTCACAAAATAGGTCGTCTAATTTAACTAAGGATAAGTCCCTTAATACCTTGTAAGCATCAACCATGGATGCTCACAGGGTGGTTCTCGGGAATGCTTGTAGAACATACCTGACGATGTCCCGGTTCTCTATTTTCTCTCCAATTACATGGAGCTCGTTGATTACTTCCTTTACCCTTCCATGCAGCTGGCTGACGATTTCATTGCTCTTCATGGAGAGGGATTGCAGTTGGGCCACCAACAAGTCCTTCTTGGCTCTTCTGGACTCGTTTGACCCCTCGTTCAGTTCTACCAACTTGTCCTATAGTTCTTTGGTGCTCTTGAACGACCCCACCTTGTTCAGTTGCTCCTTCGAGAGCCCGCATTGCAGTGTCGTGGTGGCCTTGGCATTTGACTGCGCCCTCTTCATCACCTCCTTAGACCATGTTCTCATAGGTGTTGGGTCTCCTCTTTCATCGACGGGCGCTTCGAAGCCATCTGCAACACTTATCCAAGTTTCTATGTCATTCATAAGATAGTACTGCATCCTACCTTTCCAGTACGCAAAGTCGTTGCCGTCGAAGAATGGTGGTCGTGTGGTGGAGTATCCCTCTTGAAACGCCATTACAATTGCTCCGGTTGACTGTTAGATCTTCCGAAACGCACCGGCTCTGATACCAACTGAAGGATCGATGTAGGCGTGCAGAGGGGGGGTGAATGCACTTTCTTTGATCATTTTGATCTCTACAAAGATGTTAGCGCAGCGGAAATAATATGCAAATGAAATAACAATGCTAACAAAGTTCTTTTACTTGGTATCCACCCAGATGGGTGACTAACCCAAGGATCCACGCTACGAGCACCACTTTTCACTATCGAAAAGTCTCCTTGAGGTGGAGAAACCTTTACAGTAAAAGCTTCCTCTTTACAGATGCAGAAATATGATGGAGAAGCAAAGATCACTCTACAATTGGGCAACACTTCATTATTGTACGGAATTGTACGTGCACGTGTAACGAGGAGCTCCTTTTACAGGTGAAAAGGACAGATTCGCATTCTATCCAGCCCCGTACCAGTCGACTGCCCCGAGGGCAGTCGACTGGCCTGGCATTAAATGTCGGTCCAACGGCTAGCAAACAGCTAGCCAATGGCTAGTTTCGGGGTATACCAGTCGACTACCCCTTGGCCAGTCGACTAGTCCGATACTGCGAACTTTCTGTGGGTTTTGGCAGTCGACTGCATCTGGGCCAGTCGACTGCCCTGCCTCCCAGCTCAGCTCCAGCCACTTCGAACCTTCTCCTTCGCGTGTGCCTTCAGGTCTGCTCCCTTGGCTCGCCCCTTGAAGTCTTCTTCCTCTGGCTATCGTCCCTCGGATGCGCACGTAAGCCTTCCCTTGGCTTGCCTCCATGCCACCCTTCACGTGTGCCCTTTGAAGTCCACTTCCCGGCTTGCCCTTGGAGCTCTCCTCCCTCGGCTCTCGTCCCTCGGATAGGTCCACCAAGTGTGATTCTCCAAGTCCTGCAAACTCAATCACACAAATCAAATACAACATAACACTCTAACTTTAAACCTATTCGCCCACACATTAAAACCATGATCTTCCAATCATTTAAGGGCCGATTGCCTCAACAACTTCCCCCCGACTTTTCATCCCTTGGATGTCACGTATATCCTTCTCGCTCCATCGGTGTATTCTTCCACAGACCTCTGTGACCCTGGGATGTACCGAGCCCGTTGGCTCCCTTCCTGTGTCATCCTTCTCGACCGTTGTGTCTTCCGCTCGACTTCTTATGCTCCTAAGCTCCTACACACTTAGACATAGGGATCAAACATAACAGGATCTAACTTGACTCGGTTGACCACATCAAAACTCACATGGGGTATTTACATTTACTAGCATAGTAGCAAAATCAAAATCCAATAATTGCCTTCACAAACTCAGATCTCTCGATTCACATTGCCTTTCTTTTGTTTCCTTGACCACGCTTTCTTTCTCTCTTTTCTCTTCACCCTTATCATTTGATTTTCTCATTTACAATACTCTACACTACTGATTAGTTCAGACAATTAAATTTGATTAGTAAGCTAGCATTAAATCACTAGTCCTTGTAGGTTTGATATCTTTATTACTTGACAACATCTCCATGTACTTGCAGATTTATACCACATTAGTTACTTGTTACCAAAACGCTATAAATAGCACCATAGAGCTAAGTGTTCAACAACACACTTAGTGCCCATTTTTTGTACTTCATTTCTAAACTTCTAACTACTGTAAGGGGCTTCTCTGCCTCCGACTTAGTCAAAGAAGGAGTTTTTGCTAGGGGCTTCTCAACCTCCAATTGCTGTTGCGGAGCTCATCTCATTCAACTTGTTCTCCAAGGTTCCTTTATGAAACTCCAGGAACTTTTCCTAGATTTCTTTGGCGGAAGTATAGGAGCTAATCCGGTTGACTTCCTAAGGCAGTAGTACACTCAAAATGTAGAACTTGGCCTTACCGTTTGCTATGAACTCGGTCAACTGTTTCTTGTTCCAAAAGTGCTTTTCCTTTTCTTCTCCATTTCCATCCATAGGCACTTCAAAATCATATTTTATAGTTAGTAAAATATCAAAATTAGTATTAAAATGTATCCCATTTTGCACTTCCAAAACATGAACTCCCCCTTGAACTTTGGTGGGTTGATGCTTGATGTGGCCATTATCTGAGTAGCTTTAGATGACGATTAGTCCTTCTAAGGAAGTGGGCTTGGATACCACTTGTTAAGATCAGTGGACTAGCTAGAGGGGGTAAATAACCTACAAATGAAATTCCAAATCTCTTGTTTCTAACTTAGCAAGAATACACACATTAATTAACAAAAATAAATGACATAAAAATAAAGTAAGAGACTAAAGGGAACTCAGAAGTTTTACTTGGTTATAACCTAGGTGGTAGTTAATTGAAGACAAACTAAAAAACACTAATAAACTCCTTCGATAATGTCAAAGGCTAAGAAACCCCTTATAACAATTGAATGCTCAAAGCGAGATTACAGAGGTTAAAATGAGTGTGTACTTTTACAACTAGCTTTAGGGAATTATTTATAGCCCATTGGTAAAAAGTGACATATCTGAGGCGCCTCCATTAGTCCAAGGTGGCTCCATTGCATGGGTTGAATGTCATCCTCGTCGTGAGATATGTCTTTTGATTTGGCTCCATCAGAGGCACCTCGATTCATCTCAGTTTAGCTAACATGGACTCTACTAATTATCTCAGCAGTAACGGTTCCTCTTGGCATTCGAGGCGCCTCTAGACAACTGGGGTGCCTAGAATCATCATGATGTCTCCAGTTAACAGGGTTACCTAGACTCGTGCACCTAGACTCATCCCAAGCGCCTTGAATGGTCAACCTCAAAAGTCAATCATTTGTTGTTCCACTCGCTTGGGTGATGCTACGGTTGTCCGGAGTTGAGCTCACCCGAACCCAATTCCGACCTCTTCGAGCAGGCTTCCTCCCAGTTTCACGTCTCTTGGATGCACCGCGTGTGTCCTTCTCGTTCCACGGTATACTCTTCACAGTTTCTCGTCCCTAACCGAGCTTATCGACTCCCTTCCCGTGCCATCCTTATCATTTGTTGCGTCTTCCGCTAGACTTCTTGTATTCCTAAGTCCCTCACACTTAAACATAATGTATAAAAAATATACAGGTCTAATTTAACTCAATTGATCAACATCAAAACTAACCTGGATACTTATAGTTAGCTATTCACCCCCCCTCTCTAGCAATCCAATACTTCATCACAATTTCACTTTTGACCATCTCTCTGAAAATTCCATCGATACACATTTTTATTATAGGCCTAGGCAACTTGGCCAGAATCAATTTTCGTCAATGCATTATCAACACCTATTAACATCCTCTATAAGGTCGTTGTTTGATGTATCTTACTGATTGTCACTAGTGGTTTAGCCAAGGTGAGGATGAACCACCTATTCATGATGTATGCTTTCAAACAACAACTAGACATCGATGTAGCATTAAATGTGTTTCATTGCATTACTCATTTCATTGCCCCTATACAATGGAAAATTCATTTGCCTCTTGGTCACAACATCACTGCATGGCTAACATCATTAGGTATCAATGTATCGAGGGGATGTTGGATCGGAGTAAATCGATAGAGGGGGGGTTGATAGCCATTTTTGTCGTGTTACGGTTTCAAATACAATTAAAGTGTCGAACTCCTCTAAACTAATGTAGTATAGAGTAACTTGAGTCGTCTCTCTCAAGGAATGTAATGATAGGTTAATAATCGTAGGACTTCAAATTATTGATTTTGGATTTTGGATATGAAACTGGGATTTGGATTTGAAAGCTAAGACTACGGAATAAAATGGCAAAGCAAGTATGAAATCTAGTTTTAATTAATGAAAGACAATGCCAGTAAGGAAATCTAATTTAACTTAACTACAATTACAGAAAAGAAAAGGGCAACTTGAAATAAAGTATCAACAAAACTAAACATGGAGCAAAACCTACAGCATTAAAGAAATCTAATCTAACCTAACTTAATTGCATTTAAATGAAGATCAAATCTAAATCTAGCATTCAAATGAAATCAACAAACTTAAATGCATCAATTAAAACCTAACTAATGAAAGACACATTTCATCGAACACATAACAAGCATGAATCAAAATGAGTCAAATGCAAGCAACATTAAACATAGGAGATAGAAATTGATTACAAGCATTCAACCATCAACAAAAACATCCCACTACATTAATCCAATAACCAAATCTGATGGAGAGCTGCCGGAAGGACTATGAAGAGCTGCTGTGAAGAAAAGCTGTGAAGAAGAACTGCTATGAAGGGGTGCTGCCGGCCGCTGTGAAAGCTGCTATGAAGAAGAAAGAAGAAGTGGAAGGGGAAGAAGGAGGTGGCCTAGGGTTTTGAGGTGGAAGAGGTGCGACCCTTGGTGGCGGTGGATGGAAGAGATGGTGATGGCGTCCCGAGCCCTAGCTTTCGAGTGATGCGATGAGATCTCCTCCTTGTGTTCGGACGAGAGGGATGGAGAGGATAGGTAGAAGAGATGGGCGCTTCTAGGGTTGAAACTCGATCATGAGAGAATAAGAGATGGGGAAGAAGAGGAAGGGCACACCGCTAGGTTTTTGGGCTGCTGCTCATGATGGCTGGGAGAGAAGATGAGAAGGGATGGAGAGAAGTCGAGGAATGGGAGATGACCTGCTGGCCGACGCCAGCAAGGGGGAAGGAGCTCCGGCCGACGGTGGTGAGATGGAAGTGGAAGATGTGTTGCGACCTCTCCCAGCGGGCGCAGATGGAGTCCCGGTTGAGGATGCTTCCTCAAGGGTTTTTTTTTCGGATCAGGCTTTTTTTTCCCTTTGATGAGTTCGGCCCAACCACCTCCCTTGTGTGCATTCCATTCAGCCCCATGCCCATCCCTTGTTCGGCCCAGCCCTTCTATAGATTTCAAGGGCTCTAATTGCTTCATGTCTTGGCATCTCAAATACCTTATCAACAAGGTTAATGATTCCATCATTAATAGCACAATAACTTTTGAAACTCTCTTTCAATACCAAAGCTAGTGCATATTGCACAACGTAGTTGTTAATAGCAGCTACTTCTTGCTTGATCCAAGCCTTGGTCCAAGATTCATCTTTAATTCCCTACAAAAATCATGAAATAATGCCAAAATTTAGAGGAAATTATAATGAGCTCCAAAAATAAATCCTAATCGTAAAATATGGTATAAACATGATTTAAGCGTACGAGAGGATAAAAAATGCTAATTAAATGAGTAAATATAATGACATAAAATGCTAGTTATCACACCCCCACACTTAATTCTTGCACGTCTCGAGCAAGCAAACAAAACTAAAAGAAAACAAAATATCACCCAAACATTACATCCCCTATCGATACTTTAAAAATAATAAAAGAAGGTTACTTAGGATCATCAAGTCTTAAGAATCAATGTATTTATGGTTCCAAATCTCACATAAGTCAAAAGGCATGGTAATTTCATCAACTTGAATAAACTAAGCATGACAAAAACCTCACAAGATAGATATATGCACTGATGCCCACAAAAATAACAAATATGAAAGTGGAGTTCTCTCAAAGCATTCATGACATTGCATTACCATATGCTTGTTTATTTTCTACTTCTCCACTACTATAGCATAAACACACAAATCAAGAGGACTTTTCAATGACTAATGATGAAACCACGTGCTAACAAGAGAACAAGAAGGGTAGATAACAAAGAAGATCACAGAGAATATGAGAGCATTGGGGTAATCCACATGACGTATACAATCAAATAACATGCCAAAATAAAACTCACCCAAACATCCAACACTCAAAATTCTCCTTGCACATTCTCCAGGCAATACACAATAACCACTTACAACATCTCTAAAAATGCATGTATGTATTAACAACTTAACTCTTATGTTTCTCACTGGCAAAATCCCAAATGCTTGAATTTTTTTTTTTCACTCTCTTTAATTTCTCATTCTTTCCTTTTCTTTTTTTTCACTTTCTTTTTTTCATTTCTCATCTTTCTTTTTTTCTCTTCTTTTTTTTAGTACATAGAGAGATTTTTTTTTCAACAAGCATTCGTCCATACACACTTGTCTTCCCCCCCACACTTAAAACTTGCCTCAGACAATGTAACAAAGCATGATAACATCTAAAACTCACAATAATAGATGCTAATAATAGACAAATAAAAATGTAACTCATCATGCAATCACCCCATGCTCTCATGCTCAAGGGAAGAATAAGCTAATAAAGATATGACAGTAAAAATATAATAACAATGAGAGGATCTAACAAATGAAAGACAATGAAACATGAAAGCAATAGGTGAAATGCTCACTAGTAGCAATAGCAAAGTAGATGGAAAACTAAGAGTTCAACAAGAAAGTTTGCCTCCATCATATTCATGTAAGCTTATGCTAATGTAATTTCAAAAAGAATCAAAGCAAGTTCTAGAGTGTCAAGTATCATAAATGCTATCACACATAAAAGGATTAAGGATAAACATGGGAATATCCTCACTAGGTGAACAATAAAATGTCATGCTTAATCTAACAAGATAGAGTCCATCACCACAACAAATGACGAAATGCAATTAATGTCCCCAAGCATACCAAGGAAACCAAAACTCAATAGTCAGACTTAACCATCTTTTATGATTCTCAAAGCATAATAAAGGGACATGTAGGGAGATACAACTGGAAATCAAGCAAGGTTTATTCAAGACCAAACAAAATGCAGAATGAGGAAGCAAAACGTGAATGCAAAGTATAAAAGCAAACAAACATGCAAGTATAAACATAAAGAAAAATAAGAAAAGGAAAGAAAAGGAACAAACTCCCGTTTATTCCTGGCGGTTGGAGTCGGTTAAGGAGTAGCATCCATCTAGGTAGTGGTAGGGTTTGGGTAGTCGAGAAAGCATTCCTCACGTGATTACTGTCATCGTGCATTGCTCCCCCACACCTCAACTTCACATAAGTGTGTTCCAGTGGTCGAAGGCGATTCAGGTACAAAATCCACTTAAGAGGTGAAGTGCTACAAGTCAAGGTAAAAGCAACTCCTCCCTCTTGATGCTTTTTGGAAGTCCTTCCAGAAGGTTGGAGTCTATTTAGTTGTAGCACCCACTCCAGAAGTCGATGACACCCTGCAAAACCATGAAAAAGAAATATCTCCCGCACACGTGCAGGGTAAGAAAAAGATGAAATACAATCAGTCTCTAAATAAAATGTATCAAGAAATGCATCACATCTAATAAAATCAACTTTAGGTACCTCCATGAGTTTTTCTAAAAAATTAGGAGTTATACTTACCTTGTCGTGCTAAAAATACCTGAAGGTTCTTCAAGAGTGGATGTAACTATGGCCTCCTCCTTCTCAGGTAAAGGCTTCATCTCAAGTTCAGGTGCTGGTGGAAATACAACTAAAAGAGGTGATTCTTGGGCTCTTGCTTCCACCATGCAAGTCCCTACACTTCCATACTTATCCTCTGAATCTTCTGATACGTCACTCAATGTAGGTGATCCCTGGGGCTCAGTGCAATCCCCTACACCTATAGAGTCTCTACAACTGGAAATGGATCAGATTCAACTTCCAACTCAGCTGTCTCTGTAGCTAATACCTCCTCTACCTCATCTGGACTAGAATATCCTCTCTGAATATCGATCTTGGTCCCTGTGGTCTGCATTTGACTAATGGTGGATGATATCTGTCCAATTTGTCGCTCTATGTTCTGATTAGAAGCATCAGTCCTACTCTGATTCTGTCTATAATCTCCCTGATGTTGCTGAAATGGAGCGCTAAATTACTGAAAATCCTTCTCAATTTGCTGCTGAAGCTGAGCACTAAGCTGAGCGCTGAGCTGCTGAAATGAGTGTCAAGCTGAGCACTAAATTGCTAAAAACTCCTCTCATTTTGTTGAAGAAATTGAGTGACAAAGGGCTCCAAAGTGAGTGGAAACTCCGATTCTTGTTACTGAACCGGATGTGACCATGAAGGCATAGGATCATCCTAGAATGTTTGTAGGTTCTGATATGCTGAATATTGCTCAGTAAATTGACTTTGTGTATCTTCATACCTGAAATATGATTGATCCCCCCAATTAGAATCGTAGGAATTAGAAAATGATTTATACCTATCAGACTGTTGAGGAGTAGGTTGAGAAGGTAATTGGCTCAATCCCTGGGCTTGCATTTGCTCCATTCCACTAACTATTTGTTCAATGCGTCTTTCAAAGTCTTGAAGAGTAGAATCATTCTTTTGTTGCCCTTGCTCCCCGGCAACGGCGCCAAATTTGATAGCCGTTTTCGTCGTGTTACGGTTTCAAATACAATTAAAGTGTCGAACTCCTCTAAAATAATGTAGTATAGAGTAACTCGGGTCGTCCCTCTCAAGGAATGTAATGATAGGTTAATAATCGTAGGACTCCAAATTATTGCTTTTGGATTTTGGATATGAAACTGGGGTTTGGATTTGAAAGCTAAGACTACGGAATAAAATAGCAAAGCAAGTATGAAATCTAATTCTAATTAATGAAAGACAATGCTAGTAAGGAAATCTAATTTAACCTAACTACAATTACAGAAAAGAAAAGGGCAACCTGAAATAAAGCATCAACAAAACTAAACATGGAGCAAAACCTACAGCATTAAAGAAATCTAATCTAACCTAACTTAATTGCATTTAAATGAAGATCAAATCTAAATCTAGCATTCAAATGAAATCAACAAACTTAAATGCATCAATTAAAACCTAACTAATGAAAGACACATTTCATCGAACACATAACAAGCATGAATCAAAATGAGTCAAATGCAAGCAACATTAAACATAGGAGATAGAAATTGATTATAAGCATTCAACCATCAACAAAAACATCCCACTACATCAATCCAATAACCAAATCTGATGGAGAGCTGCCGGAAGGACTATGAAGAGTTGCTGTGAAGAAAAGCTGTGAAGAAGAACTGCTGTGAAGGGGTGCTACCAGCTGCTGTGAAAGCTACTGTGAAGAAGAAAGAAGAAGTGGAAGGGGAAGAAGGAGGTGGCCTAGGGTTTTGAGGTGGAAGAGGTTCGACCCTTGGTGGCGGTAGATGGAAGAGATGGTGATGACGTCCCGAGCCCTAGCTTTCGAGTGATGCGATGAGATCTCCTCCTTGTGTATGGATGAGAGGGATGGAGAGGATAGGTAGAAGAGATGGGCGCTTCTAGGGTTGAAACTCGATCATGAGAGAATAAGAGATGGGGAAGAAGAGGAAGGGCACGCCGCTAGGTTTTTGGGCTGCTGCTCATGATGGCTGGGAGAGAAGATGAGAAGGGATGGAGAGAAGTCGAGGAATGGGAGATGACCGGCCGGCCGGCGCCAGCGAGGGGGAAGGAGCTCCGGCCGACGGTGGTGAGATGGAAGTGGAAGATGGGTTGCGACCTCTCCCAGCGGGCGCAGATGGAGTCCCGGTTGAGGATGCTTCCTCAAGGGTTTTTTTTTCGGATCAGGCTTTTTTTTCCCTTTGATGAGTTCGACCCAGTCACCTCCCTTGTGTGCATTCCATTCAGCCCATGCCCATCCCTTGTTCGGCCCAGCCCTTCTATAGATTTCAAGGGCTTTAATTGCTTCATGTCTTGGCATCTCAAATACCTTATCAACAAGGTTAATGATTCCATCATTAATAGCACAATAACTTTTGAAACTCTCTTTCAATTACAAAGCTAGTGCATATTGCACAACGTAGTTGTTAATAGCAGCTACTTCTGGCTTGATCCATGCCTTGGTCCAAGGTTCATCTTTAATTCCCTACAAAAATCATGAAATAATGCCAAAATTTAGAGGAAATTATAATGAGCTCCAAAAATAAATCCTATTCGTAAAATATGGTATAAACATGATTTAAGCGTACGAGAGGATAAAAAATGCTAATTAAATGAGCAAATATAATGACATAAAATGCTAGTTATCAGGGGTGAATATCGATCTAAAATTTTTCGGACAGTAAAGAGAAATACGCAGCGGAAATAGTAAAGCAAAGTCGCTAACATGATTTGTTTTACTTGGTTCGGAGTCGCGGTCGGCTCCTACTCCAAGGCCCACGGTCCTTGACCGTTTACGTTGGGCAATTCTATATTCATAGAAATGATTATAGTTTCGAGTGCAGATATAGAATCGAAAAATGTAGTTACAACACTTAAGAAAATTAATGATCTTACCGACGACCGAAGTGTATGGAATTTCAGAGCAGCGGGTCATCGTCGGCGCTTGAATCGCGAATGCAAAGCGTGCCAGAGAGTAGCGCTTGAGCAAAGTGTTGAAAGTGAGATTTGCAAGTTGTATTCAAGCCTTGGGGGTGAACCCCTTTTATAGTCGTCTCCTGGGTGCCTGTGTTAAAGGGGGCGCCTACACGTGGCCTCTCCTACGCGAACTCCAATTCGCAGGCTCGGTCAGCGCTTATCCCCTTCATTGAGGCACTTGAGCTGACTGGGGCGCCTGTGTTAACACAGGCGCCTAGCTTGACTTGGTCCAAAGGCTTTCGTGGTAGTTTGTTTCGATGGTCTCGGTTTGGTCTTGCACTGGAGCGCCTGTATCCATACATGTGCCTAGCCCAGTGAGGCACCTCCTTCTAATGAGGCGCCTGAGCTGTAGAAACACAGTCCCTTCGTTTTCTGCAACCAGGGTTAGTTCCAAAACACAATAAGCAAATATACAATATATGTTAAACATTATTTACAACTTAAGCTGTCTTGGTTCTAACTTTGGGTCTCCCAAATATAACCCTAGGTCGAACCGACGCCTAATGTTCCCTCCTATAGGGAACGCGTCCTCACCTACTCCTCTCGGGAGAATTTACCTTTTTGCCAACCAGCTCCTCCGGTTGGACTTTTGCCCAGCTTCACTCACCAGGTCTTCGGTGCCCAATCCTCGACCAGGTCTTAGTGCCCAGCTTCACTCACCAGGACTTAGTGCCCAACTTTACGTCAAGACTTAGTTGCCCAGGCCACGGCCAAGACTTAGTGCCCAATTCAAAGAACCAGGACTTAGTGCCTAGTGAACCTAAGACTTTCCTGCACACTTAGTAACTTTGTTAGATCACATCCAAATCTAACTTCTGAACCCTTTGCCATTATCAAAACATAGGTTCGACTTTGGTGCTTCCGGCACCAACAATCTCCCCCTTTTTGATTTATGGCAACACGGTTCAAAAAGTTAAGTTAAAACAATATATACTAACACTAATAATAATCTAACAATAATGAAAAGAATTTTATCTCCCCCTGAATTTCATATTCTCCCCCTGAAATTTTCAATTTCATGTGGGTTTTGCAAACTTTCTAAGTGCTAAGTGTTTTTCAAGATTTAGCAAAAGCTTTAAGTTTTTTGACTAAGTGTTTTTCAAAAATAAAGCAATTATACTTAAGAACACTTAGGTAATTTTTGAAAAGGTTTTGTAAGCCTAATTTTTGTTTCAATATTTTGAAAATTTACTTAGGCAAAATAAATTTTGAAAATTGATTTTCCTTGCAAAGTTTTAATTTTGAGATCTTGAAAAAAATTTCCCAACTTAGAAAACTTTGCTTAAAAACATTTTCAGAAAAAGAATTTGTTTACTAAGAAATTTACTTAGCACATTTGCCAACAAGTTTTTTTTTGAAATATAATTTAGCTCAGGCAAATTTGTTTACCAAAAAAAAATTTCCTTAGAAATATTTTTCAAAACACACTTAGAAATTTTGAAGCCTTTGAAAAATACTTAGAAAAATTTAAAAACCTTTTTAAGTACTTAAAACACTTTTAGAAAAAATTTGAAATACTTAAAACAATTCAAAAACATTTTTAAGTACCTAACGAACTTTGAAGTACTTAAAAACTGAACACTTAGAACTTTCTACTTTACTTTTTGAAAAAGAGATGGAAAATTTAAAAAATTTTAAAAAATTTTCCCTCTTTCTTTTGTTTCTCTCCCCCTTTGCCATATATCAAAAAAAATTTATACCAATTACAGCAAGTAAATTAGTGCTAGTAAGAATTTGAAATTCTGTATTGAACCAAATCTAATGACTTTCAGCAAGCAAATAGAAGAGGACCAAACCAATTTAAACCGATCTTGTTCGGTTCCTGTCTAACCCAGTTAGCTACTTACTAACAGTCGTAAACAGTAGCTTTCGCTAGGGTTAGTCAAGTTAAGTGATCTGATAAAGTTAGATTTTCTAAGCTTGACACTTAACCTGATTGTTGTTCAACTTGTATTTATTGCCCCAATTACTGCAGATGCACTGGCTTAAAGCATATTGAATCAAGGCATAGACCTAAGCATCTCAACCCATTCTAGGTTATCAATCAAAAGTACCCTAAGGTGCTTGTGAGATGCTGGCTTCTAGATCTATAGGTGCATGCAGTTTTAGGGTTAGAGCCTAAGCTAAGTCCATTTGCGAAAAAAGGCCTAGTTTTGAAGGGGGTAGTTTTTGAAAGAAAACTAAGTCGAAAAATCATTTTAAATTTCAAAAACTTGATAAAAGAAATGTTTTGTTAATTTTGAAAAAAAATTAAAAAATAGGATTTTTTTTAAGAAAATAATATAGATCAGTCCTATTCTACTAAGCACAACCCTAACTGTCTTCTTAGTGAGCTAAACTCAGACTCAGGTAAGGGTTTGGTAATGATATCAGCTAAGTTGGATTTTGAGTACACATGTTTAAGTACTATTTCACCCCTGGCTACATGATCCCTTACAAAGTGATGTTTAACTTCTATATGTTTTGTTCGGGAATGTTGAATTGGGTTTTTAGTCAAGTTGATTGAACTAATGTTATCAATATAGACTTGGGTTTGGGTGTAGTCAAGTGGTAGTCCTTAAGAGTGTGCATCATCCACAAAAGTTGTGCTACACATTCTCCTAGGGCAACATATTCTTCTTCTATTGTGGACAGTGCTACGCTGTGTTGCTTTCTACTACACCAGCTGACTAGGCTTTGTCCTAATAGTTGACAACTTCCACTTGTACTTTTTCTATCTAGTTTGCACCCAGCATAGTCTGAGTCAGAATATCCTGACAATTCAAAAGTGGAAGTCCTAGGATACCAAATCCCTACATTTAGGTTACCCTTAATGCACCTAAGTACTCTTTTTAGGGCTGCTAAGTGGGATTCCTTAGCACAAGATTGGTACCTAGCACACATTCCTACAAAAAATAGGATATCAGGTTTGCTAGCTGTTAAGTAAAGTAGACTACCAATCATACTTCGGTATAACTTAAGATCAACAAGCTTACGTTCAGGGTCACTATCAATTTTGACATTTGTAGCCATAGGGGTACTTAAGCATTTGGAGTTATCCATTTTAAATTTCTTTATTAACTCTTTAGCATACTTAGATTGGTGAACATAATTACCATCTCTAGTCTGGATAATTTCTAACCCTAAGAAAAAGTTGAGCTCACCTACCAAGCTCATTTCGAATTCACTTTCCATTATTTTTACAAATTCTTTTAGAAAGTTAGAGTTGGTAGATCCAAAAATTATATCATCGACATAAATTTGAGCAATAAAAATATTATTTTCTAAGGTTTTAACAAAAAGGGTGGAGTCAATTTGACCTTGGTTAAATTCCTTAGAAATTAGATAAGTTGATAGACGTTCATACCATGCCCTAGGTGCTTGTTTCAACCCATAAAGTGCTTTTCTAAGTTTAAAAATATACTCAGGTTTTTCTAGGTCCTCAAATCCTGGGGGTTGTCCTACATAAACTTCTTCTTTGATAAATCTATTTAAAAAGGCAGACTTAACATCCATTTGGTATAGCTTGAACCCTCTATGGGCTGTAAAGGCTAACAACATTCTAATTGACTCAAGTCTGGCTACTGGAGCATAGGTTTCATCATAGTCTAACCCTTCGACCTGACTAAACCCTTTAGCTACTAAGCGGACTTTATTTCTAACTATTTCTCCTTGATCATTTAATTTGTTTTGAACCGACTTAGTATCTATAACAGATTTACCCTCAGGTTTAGGTACTAGTTCCTAGACTTGGTTTCTTTCAAATTGGGCTAACTCCTCTTGCATAGCTATAATCCAATTAGGGTCAGGTAGGGCTTCATCTATAGTCTTAGGTTTAATTTTTGAAATTAACGCGATTTGACTAAGATTTCTATAGGAAGACCTAGTTCTGACTCCTAGGGTTGGATCACCCATAATTTGATCAGAAGGGTGACTAAGTCTGGGTTTCTTGGTTCTTCTAGTACTAGGTTCAGCCTCAGGTCCGCCTGGACAGTTCGGTTCAGTGTTTAGTCCAACTACTTGGGTCGGTTCAGTTATTGGTTCAGTTAGACCTCAGTAGTTGGTTCAAGAGTTAGTTCATTTAGAGGTTCAATCAGTGGTTCAATTGATGGTCAATTGTTGGTTCACTTTCTTCCTGATCAATATTTGATTGGTTTAATTTTTGATTATCAGTTTTTGGTTCAATTTCCTCATCAAAAATTAAGTTAGTAGTTTCTTCAATTTTGTGAGTTTGTTTATTGTAAACCCTATATGCCTACTTGTTGTTGAATATCCTAAGAAAATCCCTGGGGATGATTTGGATTAAAACTTACCTAGGTAGTCTTTAGTGTTCAAGATATGGACTTTGCACCCAAAGACCCTTAGGTAGTGTAAGTTAGGCAATCTATGATAATATAGTTCATAAGGGGTTTTATTATGTCTTTTGTTAATTAGAACCCTATTTTGGATATAGCAAGCCGTATTTACCGCTTCTGCCCAAAATTGGTTAGGTAGATTAAATTCATTGAGCATGGTCCTAGCGGCTTCCTGAAGGGTTTTATTTTTTCTCTCTACTATCCCATTTTGTTAGGGGGTTCTAGGACAGGAAAACTCATGAATATATCTATTGATTTTGCAGAATTCTTAAAATCTTTGATTTTCAAACTCTCCCCCGTGATCACTCCTAAGTCTTTTAACCTTAGTATCATTCTGGTTTTTAATTATTTTGCATAAGTCAATAAATAGATTCAAGGTTTCATCCTTAGTTTTTAGGAACCTAACCCAGGTAAACCTAGAGTAGTCATCAATAACAACTAAGTAGTAACGGTTTCCGCTTAGTGACTTGGCTCCATGTGAATCAAATAGGTCAAGGTGCAGGAGCTCAAGTGTAGTTTGGGTTAAGTCTGATTGAATTAGCTTGTGATTAGACTTAGTTTGTTTGCCTTGGTTACATGAATTACAGATTGTATTTTCAAAATTTTTGATTTTTAGTACACCTTTAATTAAACCAAGTTGGGTAGTTTTAGAAATTAGTTTAACATGAGTGTGACCCAATCTTCTATGCCAGAAGTTGAATTCTTCTACTTGAGTCAAGAAGCATTTTGGTACTAAAGGTAAATTAATAGTATAAACGTTGTTTTTCCTAGTACCCTTAAGCATAACTTCTGAGTCTTGGAGGTTTCTAATCAGGCAGTTAGAGTTGGTAAATGCAACTACATAGCCAGTATCACATAGTTGACTTATGCTAAGTAAATTGAACTTGAAATTTTCAACCAAGAGTACTTTCTTAATCACAAAATCAGACTTGAGTTCAATGTTACTTAACCCAATGACTTTGAGTGTAGCATTGTTGCCAAATGCTACTGAGCCTAGGTTCTTGAACTTGATTTTGGTGAATTTCAATTTGTCTCCAGTCATGTGTCTGGAGCATCCACTATCCAACATCCATTGGTCCAAATCTTTATGTTCCTACACATAAAGTATTTATTAATTTGGATCCAATTAGAGTTAGGGATAGCTTAAAATTGATTTTCATAACCTAGTCTGTCTCACCCAATCTAGTGTTATCAATCACGTTAACCTTATGGGTTTTGTTAGATAGGTTTTCAAATATAAAGAGTTTAATTTTAAAAAGCATGGTTAATTTTGAAGAATTGAATTAATTTTGAAATTTTTATAAAGTTTAAGTTTATTAAAAAAATGTGTTGAATCTAAGATTAATTGAAATTTGTGTTAGATTCAAATTTAACAGGAAGTAAAGTGAATTTGATTTTTAGTAATTGACTTCCAGGTCTTGGTGAGGCACAAGGCCTTCTTTGGCCGTAGCCTTATTGGAGCAACAACCTTTTCCTTGACAAAGCCTTTTACTGAAAATTTATCTTCATGTTACTTCTTGAAAGATTTTGGTCTAACTAGTTTGGGTCTTGGATCGGTAGCTTCGGATAGTTCCACCAGAATGACTTCCCTAATGTACTATCATCTCACCTCCTCCCAATACTATGTTGTTCAAATTTCAATTGAATCTTTTGTCCTTAGTCTAACCAATCCTAAGTCTAAGCATGATAATTAAAATTGCAAAATGAAATAAACAGGCAAGCAAGCAAATAAAAAAATTATCTTATTATAAATATGGTCTTTATATTGGCTCCCCCTGGACTATAGCCTCTATAAGGGTTAGGCAAGATGTGAATCTTGTCCTTGGGGATCCAATACTGGTTTGGTCCAGCTTGTTTACTTAAACATAGCTTGGGGACCCATGCTTGGACTTGGGTTCTCGATTAGTTCAACACAGAATAATATGCACGTTGTCTCGACTTAGTTTGATATCCGAGTCCGGATCGGTTAAGAATGGACTTCTGCTTTCCAAGGATCATGTCAAGACCCTTGGAACCCGAAGTGAACCATTCTAAGGCTACTCTGAGCTCCTTGACTTGAGTTTTTAAAGAGGAATTCTCTTCCTCAAGTTTTTTAACTTGAGTTGAGTTTCCTTCTTGAATTTGCTCATTCAAGGACCTCGAGTCGGCTTCCTCTTTCAGGCGTTTTACTTCTTGTCGGAGGGACTCGGCCCGGATTTTGGATTTTGCTAAGTTACGAGACAGATAAGAAATTAACTTTGACAATTTATATTCAGAGTAACCTCTTACTGTGATTTGCCCGTTCTCTGAGATTGTAAGTCTTCCGTCATCTGGTTCTGACTCTGATCCGGAGTCGACGTCTTCCGAGGCGGTTAGGGCGAGGAGATTCGCGTGTGGGACTTCTTCTTCTTCGGAAGAGGATTCGTCCCAGGTGGCTTGGAGAGCCTTATTTCTTCATGCCTTTTTGGTTTCCTTCAGGTTGGGGCACTCTGACTTGAAATGTTCCTTTTTGTTGCACTCGTAGCAGGTAACGTTGGTCTTGCTCTTCAAGCTTGTTGAAGGTTCTGATGGATCTTCCTTTCTTCGGCTTGCTTTCTTCTTGTGCATTTGATGCTTTAGTTCTTTGTAGTAGTCTGGAGCTAGCCGAACCAACTTGGGTCAATCTCCTTCACTATCTTCTGAATCTGAGCCTGAGTCAGACTCAAGTGCTGGTTGAGTCTTCTTCTTGGGAGCTTTCCCTTGTGATTTGCCTGCAACAAAAGCTATACCTTTCTCTATCAAGGTAGTGTTAGTTGTTCGTGCAGTTCTAGTTCAGAAAAGAGTTCATCTAATTTGATTTCAGATAAGTTCCTTGAAACTTTGTAGCCATCTACCATAGACACCCACAGTGAGTTTCTTGGAAAGGAATTAAGTGTATACCTGATCAGGTCATGGTTTTCAACCTTATAACTATCATGTGTAGCCCGTTCATCAGCTCCTGAATTCTGGCGTGGAGTTGGGCTGCAGTCTCACCGTTGTGCATTTGATTGTATAGAGTCTATTCAGTAACAGATCTCTTTTGCAGATCCTCGTGTCGGAAGTGCCTTCGTGCAGCTCGATCAGCTTATTCCAAAGCTCCTTCGCGCTGTTGAAGGGTCCCACCCGGTTCAACTCCTCCTTGGTTAAGCCGCATTGCAAAGTTTGGGTCGCCTTTGCATTGGCCTCGATTTTCTTCTTTAGTGAGACGTCCCATTCAATATAATGTTGCGCCACACCTTGTGCGTTCTTGGGAATTTTCAGCCCAGACTGGATGATTATCCACATGTCCACCTAAGTTTTTAGGTGGACTTCCATCCTGCTTTTTCAGAGGAGGTTTAGTAGTGCTGTATCCCTCTTGCATGGCCATTAGAATTTACTGAAAAAGAAATAATAAAAAAACTTGTTCCAAGACTGAGTCATGGATTAGTAGTACGGGAAGAATTTAATAATAACGGAAAAAGATCGAGTGATGTTGCACCAACCTCGGTTAACGAGAAACTTCGAGCTAAAAAAATTTCTAAATTGAAAAAAAATCTTAAACGGGTGGTTGCACCAAGTTTGAGCCACCCGCTCTGATACCACTTGTTGGATCGGAGTAAATCGATAGAGGGGGGGTGAATATCGATCTAAAATTTTTCGGACAATAAAGAGAAATACGCAGCGGAAATAGTAAAGCAAAGTCGCTAAAACGATTTGTTTTACTTGGTTCGGAGTCGCAGTCGGCTCCTACTCCAAGGCCCACGGTCCTTGACCATTTAGATTGGGCAATTCTATATTTGTAGAAATGATTACAGTTTCGAGTCAGATATAGAATCGAAAAATGCAGTTACAACACTTAAGAAAATTAACGGTTTTACCGACGACTGAAGTGGATGGAATTTCGGAGTAGCGGGTCGTCGTCGGCACTTGAATCGCGAATGCAGAGCATGCCGGAGCGTAGCGCTTGAGCGAAAGTGTTGAAAGTGAGATTTGCAAGTTGTATTGAAGCCTTGGGGGTGAACCCCCTTTTATAGTCATCTCCTGGGCACCTGTGTTGAAGGGGGTGCCTACATGTGACCTCTCTGTAAGATGTGTATACTGAAAGACATGACTTTTATTATATGAACATCTTTATTATGAAAAGAGAATCACACTACACTAGGTGTTTGTTTATAATAGTACATACACGAAGTTCCATTGCTTTGCATTGTAGATAACATGGTGTGTGGTGTCACACGGAAGATCATGTTATCAGTTCCTTACTTAGCATAAATAGAGGCTCACAACCTAGATGGAATTGGACAACCCATCGGGATGGTTGTAGTGTAGTTAGGTGTGGTTGGTCTTGACTATAGGACTACACTAGTGTGCTATGAGTACATTGAGCAGGACCGAAACCCGAGGTTATCTAATTTTACTGACTAGATAATTGGATAGGACCTCAGTTGATATTATGGAGGACGATCCCTTAATCCTGAAATAATATCGGACATATATTATTAATTATTGTTTCTTTGATTCACCAATGGGCGAGATCTATTCTGTTAGATCGATAGACCCGGTAAGTTGGAAATAATATTAATAATATGATGTGCCGATGATTATTGACGGAATTCGTGTCCTGGTGAGTCAGGATGATGATGCCCCCTTGATGAGCTCAAAAGGTTCATCGTGCCAAACTCTGCAGGTGGATTTGATGCAGACGTTAATAAGGTTGAGTGGTACTAATCAAGGATCCAAAAGTTAATTAATTTAAATTGTCAGTAATTTAATTAATTAACGGGCATGCGAGATCTTAAACACGGGGGATGGACGACTCGTAATATGTGGAGCCCATATGAAAATATGGGGGTTGGTGAGGAAGTTCAATTAAGATCCTTTAGTGGAATGAATTTTAATTAATGGATCGGGTTTGGATCCATTAGCGGGCCAAGAACCAACTCCTCCTCTTGGTCCCTGCCTTAGCACTATAAATACCCTATGAGATCAAGAAACCAAGAAAGAATCAATCCAAGAGTCAACACAAAAGCCTCTCCTTTTCTCTCTTTCTTTCCTAGGGTTCAGCGGCGCATAGGAAGAGAGGAGATTGGTCTTCTCGGTTCTTCTTCCTCCTTCCACCAAACTTCGGCTGGGGATCACAGAGATAAGGAGGAGAGGTTCTCTTCCTTTTGTGGTGCTCGGTGAAGGAGAAGGAGGCGCCAGTGAGTGGGAGAAGGCGGCGCATGGCCACCTTGCTGCGGCGACGCAAAGGAGAGGGAGAAGGGTTTGCGTGGGCTGTTGGGCAAGGAAGAAGGTAGTTTCTCTCCTTCTTCTTCTTCATCTTCCTCTCTATGTCTGCTGTTGGTCGGAGGGCTTGGAGCCGGCTCCGGCGGTTGGCGATGCAAGGGAAGTGCAAGAGGGTTGCCGGCGGAGCAAACCCTAGAAGCTAGGGTTTTGGCCGGTTGGAGAAGAGGGTTGTTTGGAGCTCTTGGTGATCTCGGATCATCGTAGATCATCGCCCACACGACGACCGTGAAGGGAGGGACATAAGGTAGAAGACCACGAGGTGATCGGAAAGGTATAACTTTCCATACACTCCTTTGTATTTCCTTATGTCTTTTATGTGTCATGTTTATATGTCTTGTCATTTTATGTTTAAGAATTTATTGTTTTGATTGCAAAATATGCTCAATAAATTCTTAACTGGACCCCGACCATAAACATAAAAGCCGGCGGTCAACTCGTCGCCTTTTCCATGGTCGAACGGTCAAGCAAATTACAAGGCCAATTTTAGTAACTGGCTAAGTTGTAATTTGGATCGTTCGATATTGCACGAGACGGTCGATGGGAGATGGCTCTCTATTCAGACTAAATTTTTAATCCGTAGGCATGGAGAGGTCTCTCGGATCAACCAGGTATTCGCTTAGGAAACCCGCCAAGCCATACCCAACAATTGGTATCAGAGCTGAGGTTTCCGGCTTTGTGTGTTTAGGATTGGTTAATTTTTCAATTTTTCATACATTTTTATTTTGATGATGTGTGGATGTGTGTAGGCTAACTTTGTGATGCAGGCACGAGATTCCAACTTTATGGCCAAAATATTGTTTATGTGATTGTTTTGCAATTTTTGTAATTAATTAATCCTCGGGGTTGACGAGGCTAGGTATTTAATTTTTTGTAATTAAATACGGCACATGTTTAGCCGAGTTTTTTATTTACAGTTGATCTAGATTTCATGTACACTCCTTCGTGGAGTATAGGATCAATGATGTAAATGATTAGCTCTTCATTTCAGCTCGGAGATCCCTCAAGGTAGCATGCGTAGAAGGAAGGGAGGAGTGGACGAAGTGACGACACGACTGGAGGCACATGAGAGACCAAGGGGCCATGAAAGTTGGAAAAATCTAGGATTTTTCACTATTTTTATTTTCATGTTGTTGGTTGTGTGCTTGGTTGTGTGGTAGTGCTAGAAAATTCTCGAGATAAATTACTAAGTGGGAGAGGACCCTAAGAGTCCCACGACTTCCAATACAATTCGATAAGTGATGCGAGCAAGTCTGCGCGTCGGCTCTGAGTGCCTTCCTCCCCATCGAATGGACTTGTTTTGCGGATCACTGGGTCGAAAAAGACTATAGAAAATTATTGAAGAGCGTGTGGACTTCCCCATCGGAAGGCACATAATTGGAAATAATTTTTTTAGTGTCGTGTGATGGTGCACACTTAGATGCGAATAATAGTATCCTCCCCATCGGAGTCACTGCTATTATTTTGCAGAGCCGAAGGAGACCAACTATTGATCTTACTTGTCAAAAAGTTAGGTTGACAAGATAGTAAGATCAATGGGTAAAACCTCCTATTGCGAATGTAGGGATTCGTATACGTCCACACCATCGTGGCATGCGAATTTCTCAGTGTATAGGGGTGTTGGTTGAATTTTGAAAATTAATTGTTTTGAGGAATCAATTTATTTTTGATTTCTAAAGTAGTGTATGTTGTGATTCTCAGGTTTTTCATAATGGCTTTTACTACACTAGCAACCATTCTTAAGGATAATAAACTTACTGACCCAAACTACATTGATTGGAAGAGGAACCTAGACATTGTCCTCACTGCTGAGGAGTACAAATTTGTACTCTTCGAAGATTGTCCGTAAAAGCCTAGAGAAGACTCTGGTGAAGAGTTGAGGGAGCGTTATAAGAAGTGGAAAAAGGCAGATAAGATGGCGCGGTGTTACATTCTGGCATCTATGTTGAATGTGCTACAACATCAGCATCAGGCCATGGCCACTGCTAGTGACATGATGCTGAACCTCAAAGACCTCTTCGGGCACGAAGGTCGAGTTGATAGGACAAATGCGATGAAGAGTCTGATGTCAACCACTATGGTTGAAGGGACACCCGTGAGGGATCATGTCCATGATGGCTCATCTTAATGAAATTAAGGTACTGGGAGGTGAAATCGACTAGGAATCCCAGGTCGATATCATACTCCAGTCTTTGTCAAGGAGTTTTGAGCAGTTCAAGCTCAACTATAATATGAACAAAAGAATTATACGTTGGGAGAACTGCTAGGAGAACTCCAGGCGGCAGAGGCCCTTTTTCGTTAGAACTCACAGGCCTTAGTGAGTCAAAGGGTTTCTTCTTCTGAGCCGAAGGGCAGGAAGAAGAAGAAACGAGGAGGGTTCAAGAAGGCAGGAGCATCGCAAGGGCCCCAGACTGGCGTGAAGAAGCCGAAAGGCAAGTGCTTCACGTGCAAGCAAAACTGGGCACTGGAAGGCGGACTATCCCCGTCGTCAAAGCAAAGGTATTTCTTCAGCCTTAGTCGTCGAAACATGTTTAGCGGTGCTATCTACCAGTACCTAGTGTGTAGATATAGTAGCCATTGACCATGTTGCAATACTCTGTAAGGGGTTCTAGGAAACCCGGCGGTTGACGGTTGAAGAGATCGTGGTCTACATGGGCGATGCTACAAGAGTAGCAGCAGTTGCAGTGGGAGTCTTTTATTTATCTTTTGAGAGAAATAAAGTGTTAGTTCAGAGAGATTGCCTTTATGTACCTTCATTTAGAAAGAATTTAATTTTAGTTTCTAAGTTGTTTAAGGATGGATATTCTGTTACTTTTGATAATAAAGCTGTTATTAAGAGAAATAGAGAGATTATCTGTTCGGGTACAATGATTGGCAATCTATATACTCTAGAACCAAAACCTCCCAAGATGCATACTGATCAAGTAAATAGCTCATCATCTAACTTGAATAAGAGAAAGGAGTCTTCTAAGATGAATCAGATATATCTTTGGCACCTTAGACATGGTCATATCAACCTTAGTGGGATTCAGAGGTTGATAGCCAATGGGCCCTTGGGTTCATTAGTGGTGGAGGATCTCCCGACCTATGAGTCTTGCTTGGAAGGTAAGATGACCAAGAGGCCTTTCAAGGCTAAGGGGTATAGGGCCAAAGATGTGCTAGAATGATTTATTTTGATGTATGCAGCCCTATGTCAATCCAGGCTAGAGGTGGCTTTGAGTATTTTGTCACGTTCATTGACGATTATTTAAGGTATGAGTACATTTACCTGATGTGCCGCAAGTCTGAATTCTTTGATAAGTTCAAAGAATTCAAGGTTGATGTGGAGAAACATCGAGGTAAAAGTATCAAGACACTGCGATCATATCGTGGGGGCGAGTACCTCTCTGGAGAGTTTAGGAGCAACCTATCAGAAGCTGGGATTCAGTCCCAGCTAACTGCACCCAGTACACCCCAGCAGAACGGAGTTGCAGAAAGAAGGAATATGACTCTTATGGGAATGGTTAGGTCAATGATGAGCTATTCAGACTTACCTGATTCGTTCTGGGGATACGCTCTGGAAATGACAGCGTACATACTGAACTTGGTTCCATCTAAGTCAGTCCCTCATACTCCCACAGAACTGTGAACTGGGCGCAAGCTCAGTCTAGGACATGTTCGGATTTGGGGTAGTCCAACACATGTGCTGAAGGGAGATACTGATAAGTTGGAATCTCGTACGGAGGTACGTCTGTTCATAGGCTATCCTAGAGGAACGAAGGGTGGTATGTTCTATAGTCCTAAGGATCAAAAGGTAATTGTTAGCACAAATGCCAGATTCTTGGAAGAGGACTATATGATGAGCCATAAGCCAAAGAATAGACTAGTGCTTGAAGTGTTAAGGGGGGACGTTCCGACTTCAGGACCAATTGTACAAGAGGACACACCACAAGTCACTACACCACATGTCACTCAAGACACACCGGTAGTACCTCGTCGTAGTGGGAGGGTTGTGAGACAGCCTGAGAGGTTCATGTTTTTCGGAGAGTATTCAGACTTGGTCTCTGGTAAACATGAACCGGATCCCTGGACCTATGACAAGGCCCTCCAAGACAAAGATGCAGATTCTTGGCAAAGGGCAATGAACTCCGAGATAGAATCGATGGATTCTAACCATGTCTGGGAGCTAGTAGAACCACCCAATGGTGTAAAAGCCATTGGATGCAAGTGGATCTACAAGAGAAAGAGAGGATCAGACAGGAAGGTTGAGACCTTCAAAGCAAAGCTTGTTGCGAAAGGGTACACTCAGAAAGAGGGTATCGATTATGAGGATACCTTTTCGCCAATAACCATGCTAAAGTTGATCCGGATTCTCTTATCTATAGCAGCTCATATGGATTATGAGGTATGACAGATGGATGTCAAGATAGTTTTCCTTAACGGGAGTCATGATGAGACCATCTACATGTAGCAACCAGAAGGTTTCATTGCCAAGGGCAAAGAGGATCTAGTGTGCAAGCTTAATTGATCCATCTATGGATTGAAGCAAGCTTCAAGGTCTTGGAACATCCGCTTTGATGAAGTAATCCAGTCATATGGATTTACTCAAAGCCCGGATGAGTCATGTGTGTATAAAAGATGTGACAGAAACGTCGTCGTGTTTCTTGTACTTTACATAGATGACATTTTGTTAATTGGCAACAATGTTAAAGTGTTATCAGGCGTAAGGGTCTGGCTATCAAAGCAGCTTGATATGAAGGACTTAGGAGAAGCGGGACACATCCTTGGGATCAAGGTCATAAGGGATCGCCAGAAAAAGATGTTGTGCTTATCCCAAGCTTCATATGTTGACGCAGTCTTGTCTCGTTTTAGCATGGAAAACTCCAAGAAGGGTTTCCCACTCTACAGGCATGGAGTTCCTCTATCCAAGGAGATGTGTCCGAAAACGTTAAAGGAGATAGAGGAATTGAAGGTGGTTCCTTATGCTTCGATAGTAGAAAGCCTCATGTATGCTATATTGTGCACGAGACCTGATATCTGTTTTACCGTGGGCATGGTTAGCAGATATCAGAGTAACCCTGGACAGGGACATTGGACAGCAGTAAAGCATATATTGAAATACCTGAGACGGACTAGGGATTATAAGCTGGTTTACCGGGCAGACCAATTAGTCCCTGTGGGTTATACGGACTCAGATTTTCAGTCAGATAGGGACAAAAGTAAGTCTACCTCAGGTTTTGTGTTTACTTTAGGAGGTGGAGCCATTGTCTGGAGGAGTGTCAAGCAGAAGTGCGTGGCGGACTCACCATGGAAGCTGAGTATGTGGCAGCCTCGGAGGCGGCCAAAGAAGCTGTATGCTCAGAAACTTCATCATGGACTTGGATGTGATTCCTGGTTTGCCCAGATCTATCATAATCTTTTGTGATAACAGTGGTGCAGTAGCAAACTCAAAGGAACCATGCGCCCATAAGGCGAGTAAACACATAGAGCGCAAGTACCACCTGATACGAGAAATCGTAAAGCGAGGAGAAGTGGTTGTCGCCAAGATTGCATCGGAGGATATCCTGACAGATCGTATGGGTGTCAGATGTATGACAGTGTGAGAATAGCAGTGCCTTTAAGTATAAGTGGGAGATTGTAAGATGAGTATACTGAAAGACATGACTTTTATTATATGAACATCTTTATTATGAAAAGAGAATCACACTACACTAGGTGTTTGTTTATAATAGTACATACACGAAGTCCCATTGCTTTGCAATGTAGATAACATGGTGTGTGGTGTCACATGGAAGATCATGTTATCAGTTCCTTACTTAGCATAAATAGAGGCTCACAACCTAGATGGAATTGGACAACCCATCGGGATGGTTGTAGTGTAGTTAGGTGTGGTTGGTCTTGACCATAGGACTACACTAGTGTGCAATGAGTACATTAAGCAGGACCGAAACCTGAGGTTATCCGATTTGTACTGACTAGATAATTGGATAGGACCTCAGTTGATATTATGGAGATGATCCCTTAATCCCAAAATAATATCGGGCATATATTATTAATTATTGTTTCTTTGATTCACCAATGGCGAGATCTATTCTGTTAGATCGATAGATCTGGTAAGTTGGGAAATAATATTAATAAGATGATGTGCCAATGATTATTGACGGAATCCGTGTCCTGGTGAGTCAGGATGATGATGCCCCTTGATGATCTCTAAAGGTTCATCGTGCCAAACCCTGCAGGTGGATTTGATCCAGCACGTTAATAAGGTTAGTGGTACTAATCAAGGATCCAGAAATTAATTAATTTAAATTGTCAGAAATTTAATTAATTAACTGGTATGGGAGATCTTAAAAATGGGGGGATGGACGACTCATAATATGTGGAGTCCATATGAAAATGTGGGGGTTGGTGAGGAAGTTCAATTAAGATCTTTAGTGGAATGGATCTTAATTAATGGATCGAGTTTGGATCCATTAGTGGGCCAAGAACCAATCCTCCTCTTAGTCCCTGCCTTAGCCCTATAAATACCCTATGAGATCAAGAAACCAAGAAAGAATCAATCCAAGAGCCAACACCAAAAGCCTCTCCTTTTCGCTCTTTCTCTCCTTCTCTTCTAGGGTTCAACGGCGCACAAGAAGAGAGGAGATTTGTCTCCTCGGTTCTTCTTCCTCCTTCCACCAAACTTCGGATGGGGATCACAGAGATAAGGGGGAGAGGTTCTCTTCCTTTTGTGGTGCTCGGTGAAGGAGAAGGAGTCGCCGGCGAGTTGGAGAAGGAAGCGCAAGGCCACTTTGTGGCGACGGCGCAAAGGAGAGGGAGAAGGGTTTGTGTGGGCTGTTGGGCAAGGAAGAAGGTAGTTTCTCTCCTTCTTCTTTTTCTTCATCTTCCTCTCTATGTCTGCTGCTGGTCAGAGGGCTTGGAGCCGGCTCCGGCGGTCGGCGGCGCAAGGGAAGTGCAAGAGGGTGGCCGGCGGCCCAAACCCTAGAAGCTAGGGTTTTGGCCGGTTAGAGAAGAGGGTTGTTTGGAGCTCTTGGTGATCTCGGATCGCGGTAGATGTCGCCCACATGATGACGCGAAGGGAGGGACATATTGTAGAAGACTACGAGGTGATCGGAAAGGTATAACTTTCCATACGCTCCTTTGTATTTCCTTATGCCTTTTATGTGCCATGTTTATATGTCTTGTCATTTTATGTTTAAGAATTTATTGTTTTGATTGCAAAATATTCTTAATAAATTCTTAACTGGACCCCGACCATAAACACAAAAGCCGGGGCGGTCAACTCATCGCCTTTTCTGCGGTCGAACGGTCGAGCAAATTACAAGACTAATTTTGGTAACTGGCTAAGTTGTAATTTGGATCGTTCGATACGGCACGAGACGGTCGATGGGAGACGACTCTCTATTCAGACTAAATTTTTAATCCGTAGGCATGGAGAGGTCTCTCGGATCGACTAAGTATTCATTTAGGAAACCCGCCAAGCCATGCCCAACACTCTCCTGCACGAACTCCAATCCGCAGGCTCGGTCAGCGCTTATCCTCTTCATTGAGGTGCCTGAGCTGACTGGGGCGCTTGTGTTAATACAGACGCCTAGCTTGACTTGGTCAAAAGGCTTTCGTGGCAGTTTGCTTCAATGGTCTCGGTTTGGCCTTGCATTGGGGCACCTGTATCGATACAGGTGCCTAGCCCAGTGAGGCGCCTCCTTCCAATGAGGCGCCTGAGCTGTAGAAACTCAGTCCCTTCGTTTCCTGCAACCAGGGTTAGTTCCAAAACACAATAAGCAAATGTACAATATATGTTAAACATTATTTACAGCCTAAGCTATCTTGGTTGTGACTTTGGGTCTCCCAAATGGAACCCTTGGTCGAACCGACGCCTAATGTTCCCTCCTACGGGGAATGCATCCTCACCTACTCCTCTCGGGAAAATTTACCTTTTTGCCAATGGGCTCATCCGGTTGGACTTTTGCCCAGCTTCACTCACCAGGTCTTCGTGCCCGATCCGCGATCAGGTCTTCATGCTCAGCTTCACTCACCAGGTCTTCGGTGCCCAGTCCTCGACCAGGTCTTAGTGCCCAGCTTCACTCACCAGGTCTTTGTGCCCAACTTTACGTCAGGACTTAGTTGCCCAGCCCGCGGCCAGGACTTAGTGCCCAATTCAAAGAACCAGGACTTAGTGCCTTGTGTACCTAAGACTTTCCTGCACACTTAGTAACTTTGTTAGATCACAACCAAATCTTAACTTCTGAACCTTTGCCATTATCAAAACATAGGTTCGACTTTGGTGCTTCCAGCACCAACAGGGAAATGGTGAAGGCTTGTCAGAAAAGTACGATCGAATCCAATTTCAACATTTTTCTTTGGCGGGATGACTAAAGGCTTTTGAGTTATGGAGTGGGTGGAAGGACACAGTGATCGTGGTGGCGGCGGCGCTACTGCTGCTACTGATGATGAGAGCAATAAGAAAAAGTTCCCTGACAGCAACTCGACCCATGAGCATCTTTGATAGGCTTAGACGCTATGAGACTATGCTATATGACAACCACACTCAGTCTAGAGGAGTTGAGTTTGTAGCATCATATGATTGATACTCGCTTGACGCAACCCATGTCCCAGTTCCAAACCTTCGAGTAGCATTAGTTGGAGATGTACGAGATGATACTGTTAGTATTAGTCCTAGAGTCAATTATGTGATGATTGACTAGGAATCTTTTTGTATCATATCCTTTTAATAAAGACATAATTTTGATTATTATATTTACTTCATGATTGTGTCAAATGAGTAAGTATAATAATGTCCTTGGGTAGTAGGTTCTAATCTACATTATATCAATTAGTTGAATTGATAGTGAGATGATATAAAGAATACTACTCTTAACTATTTCTAATTAAGCATTAATATTCAACGACAATATTAATGCGTTGAGACTAGCATGTAGGTCAATTGATGACTTAATCTCATAAATCATGGATATGAGATATCAAGTTGACACATAAGTATATATTAGAGAATATATACTGAATTGACCCGCCATGAGAAAGTTTAATAGATCATTTTATGAGTATCATAAACTTTTTCATAGTGACTATTAGTATGAATAGTCCTTAGACTTGAAATCACTACGGTTTCCTACATAAGGGGCTATGTACTTTGGTATCGTTAAACGTCATCCGTAACAGGGTGGACTATAAAGGCGATTACTGGGTATGTAACAAATTATGTGTAGGGATGTGAATGATGTAGATGAGATCTATCCCTCATATGACGAGAGTGATATCTGTTGGCCATTGATTGATTAGGACTACTAAAATACATGGTTATGCTCAAGATCTATCCCTCATATAAGATATTGAACTCATTTGCTTGAGTGAGTCTGCTTGGAAATCAAGAAACACAAAGATTGATTAGAGGAAGACACTATTTATGCCTTATTATCAATACAGATATCGAGGATAGAAGGATAATGTCACACATTATAATAGACATGGAAAGGTTATGTTGGATCTCGACATTCTCGTCACTTGGGTAATAATGATGCATTGCTAGATGTCACTCATTGTTTATGTATCTAAAGTGATTTAGATACATTGCCAACGTTATGAGAACCTATTGGTTAAGATATAAAGGACACGATGTCTCAGAGATAAGATGATTTTAGTTTAACTAAAATGTGATCCGAAATTGGATTGATTTAGTTAGACTCAAATGAATCCAATTGGATTCTGAGATTGAGTCTAATTTGAGTTATAGTCATTTACATTAGACTCAACCACTTAAAAGGGATTAGTGTTCATTAAAAGGGTTTAATGAACATTATTAAAGAGGAAGACCAAGAGAATAAAACTCTTTGTATTCATTAGATGAATACAATGGTTAAAAGAATACCAAGAAGTTTTGATATTCATTGAGATTAATGGACATTAATAGGTTGAGAAGACCAAAAGCAAAGACCTTATTCTAAAGCTTGACTATAAAAGGGTCATTTTGGTAGAATGAAAAGGGTGTCTCTCTCCTTCTTCCTCCTCTCCCTCTTGCTTGGCCGAAACTCCTTTTGGTCGATTTTTGATTTTTGTGTCTTGTGAACCATCCCAAGTTGCTAGCACAACTAAGGTGGTTCTTCTCCGAGGCTTAGATCATGTTCATGTGGATACTATTAGAGGCACGGACATTGCGAACGTGTAAGAGATCCGACGTACCAAAGGATTAGCGGGATAACCGAAGGGCACACATCGATGGTGATCCCGACCTATCTCACGTGTAGCTCGATCGGCCAGCCTGGCACCCCATAGGGATAGGTCAGGGCCACAGTGTACAGGTAGATCAATACAGCTAGTTGGGCCATGAGCCTGAGGCCCACTCAGTCTGGATCGCCCGACTGAGCAGCCAGGCAGATGCACCCTGACGTGGTCCCACCTTGAAAAGGCTTAGTGCCCGACCCCGTCCGTCACCGGATACGCACATTACATTGGTCCCTAAATAGAAATATCGACTGCCGAGCCTAAGGACATGCGAGTAACATCCGGTCGGCCTCCAGTCGGCAGTTCCCTTATGCTTGATCACCTGACCCTGGTCTGAGTTGAATTGGCCCAGTCCGAGCGCTCCTTGACTCGAAGAGTATCCTATTTCAATCTAAGAGGTATTGGCCACACGGCCAGGTTTCACCCAGGGCAGCCGGTCGACGCTCCAGGTCGGGATTTGTCATTTTCCTAATGAACACCCACTCTCTGAAACTATATTGACAGAAGTGGTATGGGAGTCGGCGCAGGCTTGACACCATTCATGCCCGAATTGCGAATATCCCGTTGACACAATACGTTCCTGACATACCCTGGCACTCCGTACCATGGCAACCCCTACTTGTGTCAGACTGGGTGGCGCCGGTCGGTGCCAGTCGGCAAGTTGACAGTCCTCTCGATCCTGCCCCCACATGAGACAAAAAGGGGTGTCAGACGCAGGCAGGGATTATCGGCTCCCCCGGCTATATAAAGTCCTCCGCACTCCGTCCGCAGGTATGCACGATAGTGTTCTTGCTAATGTTCTATTGCTTTCCTCATTTCCACCGGAGACTGACTTGATCGTCGGAGTACCTTGCCGGAGATTCTTCCCGGTGGGTTGTTTATGGTCATTTTCCTTGCAGATCGGAGGCAGCATCAGCAGTGCTCGGGTCCACTTCACCCTTGGGAGTCCACCTCGCTCTACGATAGGATCATATTTGGCGCTAGAGGATGGGCAATTTGCCTGATCGAGAGCGCAAGATGGAAGATCCCAACCGAGTGATAGTGACCATGACTCCCGATGAGTACGAGCTCTTGTTGGTTGCCTGAGTTCAGAAAACCTCGCAAAGGCCTGTGCAGGCTGGTAGCCCGACAACTCAATTTCCTAAGCCTTCGACGCTTGGTCACTCAGGGGGTCGAGGAAATGTTGTCCGACCAGATGGTGGTTCGGTCCCATTTCCTGTCACATTTTACCGAGCCCAGGATGATGAGGCTCATTTGATTCCCGTTGAGGCGTCCATGTCCAGCTAGACGCACCGACCGCGCTTAGATAAGGGGAAGGCCCTAGCCGACTCGCCTCTGGCTTCCTTGGTGCGCTGCCCCTTCTCCTCACGCGTCCTCGAGGACTCGGTTTCCAAGCATCTTCGATTTTTCACCATACCGAGTATTCTGGAACGACAAACCCCGAGGAACATCTCATGAAGTTCGAGAGTGCGGCCCTGCTGCACCAGTATCCCGAGGGTCTAAAGTGCCGAGCATTCTTGACGATGCTCTCGGGGACGACTCAGCGATGGTTCAACCGACTCCCAAATGGGTCCATGTCGAGCTTTGAAGAGCTCAGGAGGATATTCTTGCAGCACTTCGCTAGCAGTCAGAGGCATCACAAGACCAACCTCAACCTATTTGCACTGAAGCAAGGCCCGAAGGAATCACTCCGGGCTTACATCAAAAAATTCAATGGAGTGGCACTTGACGTGCCAACCGCCACGCCCGAGGTACTGATCAATGCTGTCTCCCAGGGGCTGCAAGAGGGAGACTTCTTCCATTCACTGATTAGGAAGCTACCGAAGGACTTCGAAAGCCTATTAGGAAAGGTTGTCAAGTACATTAATGTGGAAGAAGCACAAGCTGCTCAAAAGAAGGAGGCGGTTAGCACGCCGACCTCGAGTCCAGCTTAGAACAGCTGATCCTCGGGTGGGCCTATCCGCAGCCCTCGGGGAGCAATCGACCGAGTAGGAATGGAGTGCCAACATGTGCAGCAAGTGGCCCAATGGTGTTTGCTGACCCGCTGGAGGCCCTATTGTGTGTTTCGCCAGAGCAACACGCACAACACTGAGGAGTGCTGACAGGCTGGAAGAGGTCAGTCTCCTGTCGCGTGAGGACAGGGACGTCAGATATCCCTAAGAAAAGCTCGGGTAGGGGATGTCCGGCGACTATCCCAGCGGCCGGGGAGCCTAGACGAAACCTAGTGGCTGCCCGTAACTTATTCCAATGGGAGGAGCAAGCCGAGTCCGAGGAAATGGATGATGAGCAAGCCAACCAACAGAACGCCATCCGAGGAGGAGTCCACATGATTTTAGGTGGGCCGACTGGGGGAGACTCCAACCGAGTCCGAAAGGCACAAGTACGCCGACTGGAGATTCATTAAGTCAGAATGAGTGCCGCTCAGGCACAAGGGCCCCAGATTAGATTCGGGCCACAAGACTTGCAGGGACTAGAGGTCTCACACGACGATGCCTTGGTTATCACAGCAGTGATCGCTAACTACCAGGTCCACCTCACTATAGTGGACACAGGCAGCTCGGTAAACGTACTATACAAGAAATCCTTCGACCAATTGCAGATCGAGCTATCCCAACTACAGTTGGTGGCCACACCACTATTCGGGTTCACTGGGAACCAGGTGCAGTCCTCTCCTGGGCTGAGCTGCACGAGGACAAAGGAGAAATTCAGCCGCTCCCCGACCAGGGGGAGTCCCGAGTTAAGATAGCCACGGGTCTGTCGAGCGAGCTGAATGAGCCACTATTGGAGTGCTTGACAAGGAACCAAGATGTGTTTGTCTGGTCGGTGAGGGAACTGCAGGGTGTCTGACTGGAGGTAGTTGAGCACCACCGACACATATATCCCAACGCCAGGCCGGTCAAGCAGCGCAAAAGTGATTTCAGTACGGAGCAAAATAAGGTCATCCGTGCAAAGGTCGAGAAGTTGCTGGAGGCCGGACACATTTGAGAAGTCCAATTCCTGGCCTGGCTAGCCAATGTGGTCCTGGTGGCTAAGCCCGATAACAAATGGATAGTCTGCATTGACTTTCGGGACTTTAACCGAGCCTACCCGAAGGATTGCTATCTTTTGCCCCGGATCAACCAAATGGTCGACTCGACTGCCGGGAGTGAGCTCATCTTCATGTTGGACACATACCAAGGCTATCACCAGGTGCCCTTGGCGGCCGAGGATCAAGAGATGGTCAGCTTCATCACGATAGATGGCACATATTTCTACATGGTCATGCCGTTCGGGCTGAAAAATGTCGAAGCCACATACCAGCAGATGATGAACAAAGTCATTCGGTCGCAGTTCGGGAGGAACATAGAAGTATACGTGGATGACATCCTGATAAAGTCAGGGCGAGCGGCCAACCTGGTGTCAGATGTGGAGGAGACCTGTCAGACCTTGCGCAGGTATGGGCTAAAGTTAAACCAGACCAGTGTCTCTTCGGAGCCCGAAGTGGAAAATTCCTCGGATATATCATCACCGAGAGGGGCATCAAGGCCAATCTGAGCAAGGTCCGAGCCCTGCTTGATATACCCCCACCACAGAACCTCAGGGAGGCACAGAGGCTCACTAGGTGAATCATGACATTGTCTCGCTTCATTTCCCGATTAGCCGAGCGAGGATTGCCCTTCTTCAAAACCCTCCACCGAGTTACCAAGTATCAATGGGATGTCGACTGCGATAAAGCATTTGAAGAATTGAAGACATATCTAGCCGAGTTGCCATTTTGGCCAAGCCAGAGGTCAGAGAGTTTTGTATGTGTATTTGGCGGCCTCGGCTGAATTGGTTAGTATGGTGTTAGTTAGGCATGATGAAACCGAACAACCAATGTATTTCTTAGTTCATCTATTAAAAGGTGTCGAGTGATGCTACACGACACTCGAAAAGTTAGCTTACGTCCTATTATTGGCTACTCGGCGGCTTCAATTGTATTTCCTAGCACACCCGATCGTGGTCCTGACCAACAATAATCTGGTTCGAGTAGTTTCAAATATGGAAGCATTGGGGCGACTGATCATGTGGACAACTGAGCTGAGTGAGTATGACATCCATTATCAAGCTCGGCCGACTATCAAAACACAAACCTTAGCCAATTTTCTAAGTGAATTACGTGTTGGATTGAGAGAACCGATAGAGGGGGGGGGTGAATATCGGAAAACGTTCAGATTTAAGATAGAGAATTTGCACAGCGGAAGATTAAAACATACAACGCAAACACAGTTATTTTTTACTTGGTTCGGAGCCTAGGTCGACTCCTACTCCAAGGCCCACGATCGTTGATCGTTTACTTTGGGCAATTCTATATGAGGCGCAAAAGCAGTTTACAATATTGAATTACAAATGTAGCAAGTTAAACTTTTAAAACAAGAAGCTCTTCTTTTACCGACGTCCGATGTAGGTTGTCTTTTTCCGGAGCAGCGGGACGTCGTCGGCTCGAGTTGGGAGGTTTCCGGAGTGAGGCGCGAGAGCAGAAGAGCGTAGAAACGTTGAATGATTTGATGCTCTGAAGCCTGGGGTCGAGGGCCCTTTATATAGCCCTGGGGGCGCCCGGAACGTCGGGGGCGCCCCCCCCACGTGTCAATCGATCCGGTAGTTGCTCGGTCAGCTTCTGATCCCTTTACATTCGGGATCAGCTTTGACCGGGGCGCCCGGAGCGCTCGGGGCGCCCGGGTTGACCGGGTCAAACCTTATCCCTTGGCTTCGTTGGCTTGTGCTTCGATGGCTTGCTATTGGGGGCGCCCGGGACGCTGGGGGCGCCCGGGAGCACGGGGGCGCCCGGGAGATGAGCTGTCGAAGCATGTTCTTGTTTTATGTGTTTTGTGTTCACCTTGGGGGCGCCCGGGACACTCCGGGCGCCCTGGTCAGCTGTTGCCTCATTCCTTTGAGGCTCTCTGAGCTGCAGACACTCGTTCCTTTGGTCCTGCATCCAGGGTTAGTCCAAAACACCATAAAACAATAAAATATTAGTTTATACAGCCTTAGCTGTCTTGGTTCTGACTTTGGGCCTCCTAAATGGAGCCCTAGGTCGAACCGACGCCTACTGTTCCCTCTCGACGGGGAACGCGTCCTCACCTACTCCTCTCGGGAGAATGTACCTGATGCCAACCGCTCCTTTGGTTGGACTTTTGCCTAGCGGTCCTTTGCCAGGTCTTGGATACCGAGCTGTCCTTCGCCCGATGCCTAGCAGTCCTTCGCTAGGGCTTCAGTCCCAAGCTGTCCTTCGCCTGGTGCCTAGCAGTCCTTCGCTAGGGCTTTGTACCCTGGCATTCCTTCGCCAGTGCCTAGCAGTCCTTCGCTAGGGCTTTGTACCCTGGCATTCCTTTGCCAGTGCCTAGCAGTCCTTCGCTAGGGCTTTGTAACCTGCACACTAGAGTAACTTGTTAGATAACAAGTAAGACTTAACTTTTGAGCCCTGTTGCCATTATCAAAACTCAGGTTCGACTTGGGTGCTTTCTGCACCAACAATCTCCCCCTTTTTGATTTATGGCAACCCTGGTTCAAAAAGTTAAGTTTAATCAAAGCATAAAAATTACCGTTTGTTCCCTCCCCCTGGAAGGAGTCTCCCCCTAGATTTTTCAAAAATTCGTGGGGTTTTTGAGAATAGATTTTAAGTCAAAAAACTTTAAGAAGAGTTTTGAAAAACTTAAGTTTTGAGTACTGAAAATTTTGACGCCTTAAGTTTAAGGTACTCAAAAGTTTTGAAAACTTAAGTTTTAAAGTGCTTGGTAAAATTTGAACATTTTAAGTACTTAGAGTTTGAAAAACTTCAGTTTTAAGTACTTAGGAAAATTTTGAAAATTTGAGAACTTAAGTACTTTAGTAAAGTTTTGAAAAGCTTAAGTACTTAGTAAAGTTTTGAAAATTTGAAAAAGCTTAAGTACTTAGTAAACTTTTGAAAATTTGAAAAAGCTTAAGTACTTAGTAAAATTTAAAATTTGAAAAAGCTTAAGTACTTAGTAAAATTTTGAAAAAGCTTAAGTACTTAGAAAATTTTGAAAAAGCTTAAGTACTTAGAAAATTTTGAAAAGCTTAAGTACTTAGTAAAATTTTGAAAAGCTTAAGTACTTAGTAAAATTTTGAAAAGCTTAAGTACTTACAGAATTTTTTTTTGAAAAGCTTAATTAAGTACTTTTTGAATAAAGGATAGATTTTAAAATTTTGAGAGACAAAAATAACAAAAAATTTTGAGAGACAAGAATAACAAAAAAAACCATTTTAAATAGAAAATTTTAAATTCTCTCCTTTCTTATCTCTCCCCCTTTGCCATATATCAAAAACAGATAAATATAGCAGAAATTAAATTGCATAAAGGGAATAACTTTCATAAAGGAAAAATATTTGCATGAGTTTGCTGTACTGAACCAATTCATGATAAGACTTAAACCAAATCAGTTGATTTTCTCTTGTAGGGACCTGTCTAACCTAATTAGCTACTCACTAACTGTTATAAGCAGTAGTTTTTGCTAGGGTTAGTCAAGTTAAGTGTTTCTGTTCAAGTTAGATTTTCTAAACTTGACACTTAACTTGATTGCTGTGTAAGTTGTATTTAGTGCCCCAATTACTGCAGATGCACTGACTTAAAGCATCTTGAATTAAGGCAAAGACCTAAGCATCTCAGCTCTTTCTAGGTTATCAATCAAAAGTACCCTAAAGTGCTTGTGAGATGCTGGCTTCTAAATCTATAGGTGCATGCATTTCTAGGGTTAGGGCCTAGGCTAAGTCTATTTACGAAAAAGCCCTAGTTTTGAAAGGGGGTAGTTTTAAAATAAAACTAAGTCAGAAAAGATTTAAAAAAATTGATTTTAAAAACAACAGTTTTTCAAAATTCTTTTAGAAATTGATTTTTAAATAAAGCAGAAAATCAAAAGTAGAATTAATCTATTCTACAGAGCACAATCCTAACTGCCTTCTTAGTGAGCTGAACTCAGACTCAGGTAAGGGTTTTGTGAATATATCAGCTAAGTTGGATTTTGAGTCTATATGTTTAAGTACTATCTCACCCCTGGCTACATGGTCTCTTACGAAGTGATGTTTAACTTCTATGTGTTTTGTTCTGGAATGTTGGATTGGGTTCTTAGTTAGATTAATTGAACTTATGTTGTCAATAAATACTTGAGTTTGGGTGTAGTTGAGCTGGAAGTCCTTAAGAGTGTGCATCATCCATAAAAGTTGTGCTACACACTCTCCTAAGGCTACATACTCAGCTTCAGTTGTGGACAGAGCTACACAGTGTTGTTTTCTGCTGCACCAACTTACTAGACTATTTCCTAACAGTTGGCAGCTTCCACTTGTGCTCTTTCTATCTAATTTGCAACCAGCATAGTCAGAATCTGAGTATCCTGACAAATTGAAGGTTGAGGTCCTAGGATACCAAATCCCTACATTTAGGGTGCCCTTTACATATCTTAGTATTCTTTTTAGGGCTGCTAAGTGCGTTTCCTTAGCACAGGTTTGGTATCTAGCACACATCCCTACAGCAAAAAGAATGTCAGGCCTGCTGGCTGTAAGGTACAGTAGACTACCTATCATACTTCTATATAGTTTGAGGTCTACTGGCTTACCATCAGGGTCACTATCTATTTTTACATTAGTGGCCATGGGGGTACTTATGCTTTTAGAGTTATCCATTTTAAATTTCTTTATTAACTCTTTAGCATATTTGGATTGATGGACGTAGTTTCCATCTCTAGTTTGTTTGATTTGTAGTCCTAGGAAAAAGGTAAGCTCACCAACTAAGCTCATTTCATTTTCCATTATCCTGACAAACTCTTTTAGGAAGTTTGTGTTGGTGGATCCAAAGATTATGTCATCTACGTAGATTTGGGCAATAAATATATCTTTTCCTAGGGTTTTAATAAATAAGGTTGAATCAATTTGTCCTTGTTTAAATTCTTTAGAAGTTAAGTAAGTTGATAAACGTTCATACCAAGCCCTAGGTGCTTGTTTTAACCCATATAGTGCTTTAGTTAATTTGTAAACGTGGTCAGGTTTGTCTAAGTCCTCAAACCCAGGGGGTTGTCCTACATAAACTTCTTCTTTAATGAATCCATTTAGGAAGGCTGACTTTACATCCATTTGGTATAGCTTAAATCCTTTGTGGGATGCAAAGGCTAACAACATTCTAATGGACTTAAGTCTAGCTACTGGGGCATATGTTTCATCGTAATCTAATCCCTCTACTTGGCTGAATCCCTTAGCTACTAAGCGGGCTTTATTTCTAACTATTTCACCTTGATCATTTATCTTATTCCTAAAGACCCACTTAGTGTCAATGATGGATTTGCCTTCAGGTTTAGGCACTAGTTCCCAGACTTGGTTCTTCTCAAATTGGACTAATTCTTCTTGCATAGCTATGATCCAATCAGGGTCAGGTAGGACTTCATCTATAGTTTTGGGTTCTATTTTTGATATCATAGCTATTTGACTAAGGTTTCTATAGGAGGATCTAGTCCTGACTCCTAGAGTTGGATCACCCACAATTTGATCGGTTGGGTGACTGAGTCTGGGTTTCTTGGTTCTTCTAGAACTTGGTTCAGCCTCAGGTCCAGCTGGTCGGTTTGGTTCACTATTTGATTCGACTCTTTAAGCTGGTTCATTTGTTGGTTCGATAATTGGTTCAGTTGACTCATTAATTGGTTCAATAGTTAGTTCGTTTAAGGGTTCAATTAAAGGTTCACTAGTTTGTTCATTATTTTCTTGATCAGAATTTGATGAAGTTAGGTCTGGATTATCAAATGTTGAGTTGACTTCTTCATCAAATATTAAGTTTGTTGTTTCTTCAATTTTCTTAGTTTGTTTGTTGTAAACTCTATAGGCTCTACTTGTGGTTGAGTATCCTAGGAAGATACCTTGGGTTGATTTGGACTGAAATTTCCCTAAATAGTCTTTGGTGTTTAGGATATGGACTTTGCATCCAAAGACCCTTAGGTAGTGTAGATTTGGGAGCCTATGGTAGTACAGTTCATAGGGTGTTTTGTTGTGTCACTTGTTAATCAGAACCCTATTTTGGATGTAACAAGCCATACTAATCGCTTCTGCCCAATATTGGTTTGCTAGGTTAAATTCGTTGAGCATAGCCCTAGCGGCTTCCTGTAATGTTCTATTTCTTCTTTCAACTATCCCATTTTGTTGGGGGGTTCTAGGACATGAAAATTCATGTAAATACCCATTGACCTTACAAAATTCCTCGAACCGTTGATTTTCAAATTCTCCCCCGTGGTCACTCCTAAGTCTTTTAATTTTAGTATCATTTTGATTTTCAATTAATTTACAGAAATCATTAAATAGGTTTAGGGTTTCATCTTTGGTTTTTAGAAACCTAACCCAGGTGAACCTAGAATAATCATCAACTATTACTAAGCAGTATCGGTTCCCGCTTAGTGACTTGGCTCCATGTGAATCAAATAGGTCAAGGTGCAGGAGCTCAAGTGTGGTTTGAGTTAGGTCAGATTGGATTAGTTTGTGATTAGATTTGGTTTGTTTACCTTGATTACATGATTCACATATTAGGTTTTCATTGTTTTTAATTTTGGGGATTCCTTTGATTAGGCCAAGTTGGGTGACTTTTGAGATAGTCCTTAGATTAGTGTGACCTAGTCTCCTATGCCAGAGGTTCGATTGTTCTAACTGAGTTAACATACATTTGGGTACTGAGGGAAGGTTTATAGTGTATACATTATTTTTCCTAGTGCCCTTAAGTATGATTTCTGAGTCTTGTACATTTCTAATCAGGCAGTTAGAATTGTTGAAGGTGACTATGTAACCAGAATCACATAACTGACTTATGCTAAGCAAGTTAAATTTGAAGTTTTCAACCAAAAGAACTTTCTTAATAATAAAGTCAGATTTAAGCTCAATATTACCTGACCCAATTACCTTTAGTGTAGCATTGTTACCAAATGCCACTGAGCCTAGGTTCTTGAATTTGAGTTTGGTGAACTTCAATTTATCTCCAGTCATGTGTCTGGAGCAACCGCTATCCAACATCCATTGGTCCAAATCTTTATGTTCCTACACATAAAGAGTTTTATTGATTTGGATCCAATTAGAGTCAGGAATAGCTTAAATTGAGTTTCACTGCCTAGTCTGTCTCACCCAAATCTAAGGTTTTCAACCACGTTAGCCTTATAGGTTTTGTGAGACAGGTTTTGATAAGTAAAATTTATTTTGAAAAATTATTATTTATTTTGAAAACCTTAATTAATTTTTGAAAACAGTTAAGTTTACTCTTAATTTTTGAAAACAGTTAAGTTTATTTTGAAAGAGAATGTTTGAATCTATACTTAACTGAAAATTTGTGTTAGATTTGAATTTGACAAAAAGTAATTTGAATTTGAAATTCAAAAATTGGCTTCCAGGTCTTGGCGAGGCACTAGGCCTTCTTTGGCCGTAGCCTTATTGGATCATCAACCCTTTCCTTGACAAAGCCGTTTAATGAAATTTCATTTTCAAAATTAATCTTTGAAAAAGTTCTGGTCTAACTAGTTTGGATTTTGGATCGGTAGCTTCGGCTAGTTTCACCAGTCTAAAGAGACCAAGTAAATTTAATCTTATTAGAATTGGTTTCCCTAACGTACTATCATCTCACCTCCACCCAATACTATGTTTTCAAGTTTCAGTTAGGTTTGTTCAGTCCTTATACTAACTATTTCTAAGCATGGTAAATTGCAGAAATTTAAATAAACAATGAAACATGCAATTTGCAATCAAGAATTAAATTTTATCTAACAATAATATAGTTTTCAGTTTGGCTCCCCCTGAACTAAAGCCACGATAATGATTAGGCAAGATGTGAATCTTGTCCTTGGGGATCCAATACTGATTTGATCCAGTTGGTTTGTTCAGGTACAGTTTAGGTACCCATGCCTGAACTTTACCTCTGGACTGATTCAGTACAGCAAAGTAAGATCTTTGTCGGGATTTGGTTCTATAGCCAGGTCCGGATCGATTTAGAACTGATTTCTGCTTTCCAAGAATCATGTCAAGACCCTTGGAACCAGATGTGAATCGTTCTAAAGCTGATCTAAGATCCTTAACCTGAGTTTTCAAGGAGGAGTTCTCTTTCTCAAGTTTTTCAACTTGAGTAGGAGTTCCTTCTTGAACTTTCTCGGTTAAGGATTTAGAGTCAGCTCCCTCTTTCAGGAGTTTTACTTCCTGTCGGAGGGATTCGACTCGGAGTTTGGCTTTCGCCAAATCTCGAGAAAGATATGAAATAAGTTCGTTTAATTGACTTCTATTAAAACCACTTACCTTGATTTCGCCGTCTTCTGAAAAGGTTAGTCTGTCGTCATCTTGTTTAGATTCTGACTCGGTCCCGACTTCTTCTGAGGCGGTCAGGGCTAGTAGGTTTGACTGGGGTGCTTCTTCTTCTTCTTTTGAGGAAGATTCGTCCCAGGTTGCTTGGAGTGCTTTCTTTCTTCTTGTCTTTTTGGTCTCCTTTAGGTTTGGACACTCCGTCTTGTAGTGGCCCTTCTTCTTGCACTTGTAGCAAGTCACGTTGGGCTTGCTTTTGTCATTTGTGGGTTCAGCTGGTTCGTCCTTTCTTCGGTTGGCCTTCCTTCTGTTGGTTTGGTTCTTTAATTCTTTATAGTAGCTTCGGGTCAATCGGACCAGCTTCGGTCGATCTCCTTCTTCGTCTTCTGAGTCTGAGTCTGAGTTAGACTCGGGTTCAGGTTGTAACTTTTTCTTTGTTGTCCTTCCAGCTTTTCCTGCAACAAAGGCAATACCTTTCTCGGCCAAATTGCAGTTAGTCTGTTCATGAAGTTCTAATTCGGAAAATAATTCATCTAGTTTAATTTTTGAGAGATCCCTTGAAACCTTGTATGCATCTACCATAGATGCCCACAAGGTGTTTCTCGGGAAAGCATTTAGAGCATACCTTATTAGGTCACGATTTTCGACCTTGTGACCTATAGTGTGAAGACCGTTCATCAATTCTTGGATTCGTGCGTGAAGCTGGGCTGCTGTTTCGTTGTCGGCCATCTTGATGGTATACAATTTGTTCAGGAGCAGATCTCTCTTACTGATCCGAGTGTCTGATGTTCCTTCGTGCAGCTCGATCAATTTTGCCCACAGCTCCTTAGCACTGTTGAAGGGACCCACCCGGTTCAGCTCCTCTTTTGTTAAACCGCATTGTAGGGTCTGTGTTGCCTTTGCATCGGCTTCTATTTTGCGCTTCAGAGCGGTGTCCCATTCTGAGTAGCTTTGAGGAACTCCTTCATCATTTTTGTGTATCTCCAGTCCGGACTGGATGATAATCCACATGTCCACCTGAGTTTTCAGGTGGACCTCCATTCGACTTTTCCAGTAGGAAAAGTCTTCTCCACTGAAAAGTGGAGGTCTGGCGGTGCTGAATCCTTCTTGCATGGCCATTTAATCTGAAAGAGAATAACCAAAAAAAATTTCCCAAGACTTGGTCTTGGATTAGTAGTGCGGGATAAGGAAAATAAAATAACGAGGGGTGTTGCACCAACCTCGATTAAAAAAAATTCGAACGAACAATTTAGAAGAAATTCGAACGAGAAAAAGAAAAATAACAAAAATCCGAAAAATTTTCAAACTGGTGGTTGCACCAAGTTTGAACTTCCCCGCTCTGATACCACTTGTTGGATCGAGAGAACCGATAGAGGGGGGGTGAATATCGGAAAACGTTCGGATTTAAGATAGAGAATTTGCACAGCGGAAGATTAAAACATACAACGCAAACACAGTTATTTTTTACTTGGTTCGGAGCCTAGGTCGACTCCTACTCCAAGGCCCACGATCGTTGATCGTTTACTTTGGGCAATTCTATATGAGGCGCAAAAGCAGTTTACAATATTGAATTACAAATGTAGCAAGTTAAACTTTTAAAACAAGAAGCTCTTCTTTTACCGACGTCCGATGTAGGTTGTCCTTTTCCGGAGCAGCGGGACGTCGTCGGCTCAAGTTGGGAGGTTTCCGGAGCGAGGCGCGAGAGCAGAAGAGTGTAGAAGCGTTGAATGATTTGATGCTCTGAAGCCTGGGGTCGAGGGCCCTTTATATAGCCCTGGGGGCGCCCGGAACGTCGGGGGCACCCCCCCACGTGTCAATCGATCCGGTAGTTGCTCGGTTAGCTTCTGATCCCTTTACATTCGGGATCAGCTTTGACCGGGGCGCCCGGGTTGACCGGTTCAAACCTTATCCCTTGGCTTCGTTGGCTTGTGCTTCGATGGCTTGCTATTGGGGGCGCCCGGGACGCTGGGGGCGCCCGGGAGCAGCGGGGGCGCCCGGGAGCACGGGGGCGCCCGGGAGATGAGCTGTCGAAGCATGTTCTTGTTTTATGTGTTTTGTGTTCACCTTGGGGGCGCCCGGGACACTCCGGGTGCCATGGTCAGCTGTTGCCTCATTCCTTTGAGGCTCTCTGAGCTGCAGACACTCGTTCCTTTGGTCCTGCATCCAGGGTTAGTCCAAAACACCATAAAACAATAAAATATTAGTTTATACAGCCTTAGCTGTCTTGGTTCTGACTTTGGGCCTCCTAAATGGAGCCCTAGGTCGAACCGACGCCTACTGTTCCCTCTCGACGGGGAACGCGTCCTCACCTACTCCTCTCGGGAGAATGTACCTGATGCCAACCGCTCCTTTGGTTGGACTTTTGCCTAGCGGTCCTTTGCCAGGTCTTGGATACCGAGCTGTCCTTCGCCCGATGCCTAGCAGTCCTTCGCTAGGGCTTCAGTCCCAAGCTGTCCTTCGCCTGGTGCCTAGCAGTCCTTCGCTAGGGCTTTGTACCCTGGCATTCCTTCGCCAGTGCCTAGCAGTCCTTCGCTAGGGCTTTGTATCCTGGCATTCCTTTGCCAGTGCCTAGCAGTCCTTCGCTAGGGCTTTGTACCCTGGCATTCCTTTGCCAGTGCCTAGCAGTCCTTCGCTAGGGCTTTGTAACCTGCACACTAGAGTAACTTGTTAGATAACAAGTAAGACTTAACTTTTGAGCCCTGTTGCCATTATCAAAACTCAGGTTCGACTTGGGTGCTTTCTGCACCAACATTACGCTCGGAGGAAGCTGAAGACGCTTGGCACATTTATGTGGATGGGTCATCGGATCAGCAGGGAAGTGGCATTTGGAATTCTGATGGTCTCCCCAACGGGAGAGCAACTGCATCTGTTGGTCCGACTGGAATATCGGGCCACAAACAATGAAGCCGAGTATGAAACCCTCATCGCTGGACTACAGGCAACTAAGCATGTAGGCGCCGCTCGGGTAATGCTATACTCAGATTCTCAGTTGGCCACTCAGCAGTTTGTCAGTCGATTCGAGGTCAATGGCGATCGTTTACAAGCATTCGTGGAAGCCTATGAGAATCTAAAAGCTGGGTTCCAGAAGTCCAGTTACAGAAGATCCCGAGAGAGAGTAACCTACGGGCAGACGAGTTAGCCAAGTTGGCTAGCTCGGTAGGCTCCTAGGAGCTTCCCCAACCAAGAAGTCAGACCATGATGGTGATGCACATAGAGCAACAGGTCGAGTTGGAGCTTGGGATGGACTGGAGAGCACCGCTCATCGCCTACCTAACAAGCGGGACACTCCCGACCGACCGGGAGGAAGCTCAGCTCCTAAAAAAGCGAGCGGCCCAGTATTCCTTGGTCGGAGATGCGCTGTACAAGATGGCCTTCGCCCGATTGCTGCTCAAGTGCCTCGGTGAAGAGGACGTCGAATACGTGTTGAGAGAAATACACATGGGGATTTGTGGAAGTCATGCTGGAGCTAGGACTATGGCTCGAAAAGCTCTACTCTCAGGATATTATTGGCCAACCCTGCAGAAGGATGTCGATCGACTTGTCTCTACCTACCTATCATGTCAGAAACATGACAACCTCCCCCGTCAGCCTGTTGAAATGATGAGGCCGTCAGTGGTTTCTTGCTCGTTCGACTAATGGGGCATGTACATAGTGGGGCCTTTCCCGCCTTCTATTGCTCAGAAGAGGTTCTTACTAGTGGTCATAGATTGCTTCTCCAAGTGGATAGAAGCCGAAGCCTTGGGGCTTATCTTGTGTCGATATGAATTCCTCATAAGCTGGTCTTGGACAATGGAAGACAGTTCCAGGGCAGGAAGATCCAAGAGTGGTGCTTAGCGTATGTCATTCAGCAAGCCTTTACATCTGAGCGTATCCCGAGAGCAACGACCAAGCATAACTGACCAATTGGGAAATCTTGAGAGCTTAAAGACTAAGCTCGACCACGCGGGTGGCACCTGGGTCGACGAATTGCCAAGCGTTTTGTGGGCTCAACGAACCATGCACGCTAAGAGAGACCACGGGTCACACCCTTTTTCAGTTAGTTTACAGAAGTGAGGCTATGGTACTCGTCGAAGTCGGATGTGAGTCCGATCGGCGAAAGGTATATGATGAAGAGAACTCAGAAAGAAGGTGTTTAGAGCTGGACTTAGTTAAAGAAATCCGATAGAAGGTTGCCGCCCAGATGTTCGCCTATCGCCAAAGAATGAAGCAAAGATATAATCAAAAAGTACTGCCAAGGGCATTCCAGGTCAGCGACCTCGTATGGAAAAGAATAAAGCTGGTCGGAGATGTTAGCATGTTCGAGCTCCAATGGGGAGGACCTTTCAAGATCATTCAGAAGCTGGAGTCCGGAGCATATTACTTGGAGAGCGAGCAAGGAAAGAAAATGGATCGACCTTGGAGTGTAATTCATCTCCAACCTTATAGAGAGTCATAGTGAGATTCTGTGAGGTGGTTGTTTTCATAGCTCTGTAATGATAGTGGAAAGCCGAGATTCTCACTCAACTTGCAGGCACTCCAGACTCTCGCCTCTGAGCGAGTTATAAGTGGGCATGCCCCCACACACCCCTCGACTCGGCTCCCCGATCGGACGTGTGGCGACCCACGCTCCATGGGATAAGCTGACCGAGTGTCCAGACTCTCGCCTCTGAGCGAGTTATAAGTGGGTATGCCCCCACGCACCCCTCGGCTTGGCTCCTTGACCGGATGCCTGGCGACCCATGCTCCCTGGGATCAAGCTGACCGAGTGTGCAGACACTCACCTCTGAGCGGGTTATAAGTGGGGATGCCTCCACGCACCCCTCGGCTCGGCTCCTTGACCGGACGCCTGGCGATCGACACTCCCTGGGATTAAGCCGACCAAGTGTCCAGACTCTCGCCTCTGAGCGAGTTATAAGTGGGCATGCCCCCACACACCCCTCGGCTCGGCTCCCCGACTGGACGCGTGACGACCCACGCTCCCTGGGATCAAGCCGACCGAGTGTCCAGACACTCGCCTCTGAGTGAGTTATAAGTGGGTATGCCCCCACGCACCCCTCGGCTCGGCTCCTCGACCAGACGCATGGCGACCCACACTTCCTGGGATTAAGCCGACTGAGTGTCCAGACTCTCGCCTCTGAGCGAGTTATAAGTGGGGATGCCCCCACGCACCCCTCGGCTCGGCTCCCCGACCGGACACTTGGCGACCCACGCTCCCTGGTATCAAGCCGACCGAGTGTCCAGACTCTCGCCTCTAAGCGAGTTATAAGTGGGCATGCCCCCACACACCCCTCAGCTCGGCTCCCCGACCGGACACGTGACGATCCACACTCCCTAGGATCAAGCCGACCAAGTGTCCAGACTCTCGCCTCTGAGCGAGTTATATGTGGGCATGCCCCCACGCACTGCACAGCTCGGCTCCCCGATCGGACGTGTGGCGACCCACTCTCCCTGGGATCAAGCCCATCGAGTGTCCAGACTCTTGCCTTTGAGCAAGTTATAAGTAGGCATGCCCCCACGCAACCCTCGGCTTGGCTCCCCGACCGGACGCATGGCGACCCACGCTCCTTAGGATCAAGCCGACCGAGTGTCCAAACTCTCGTCTCTGAGTGACTTATAAGTGGCCATGCCCCCACGCACCCCTCGGCTCGGCTCCCTGACCTGACGCTTGGCGACCCACGCTCCCTGGGATCAAGCCGACCGAGTGTCCAAATTCTCTCCTCTGAGCAAGTTATAAGTGGGCATGCCACCACACACCCCTCGGCTCGGCTCCCTGACCGAACGCGTGGCGACCCACTCTCCCTGGGATCAAGCCGATCGAGTATCCAGACTCTCACCTCTGAGCGAGTTATAAGTGGGCATGCCCCCATGCACCCCTCGTCTCGGCTCCCCGATCGGATGTGTGTTAGGATGTATACTAAAAGCCTAGCTTTTGTATGGACATCTACATTTTGGAATGAGAATCACATGATCATTGTTTACATTTTATATTTATTATATGTGTGCATATTGTCTCATACTTTATATTGTAAATAACATGATGTATGGTGTCACACAGATGATCATGTTATCAGTCTCTTGTAGAGTATAAGTAGTGACTCACAACCAAGATGGTTTTGCACAAACCATTGGCATGGTTGTTGTGTAATTTCGTATTTGTTTATAATGACCATAGAATTACACTAGTGCACTTTGTGTGTATTGAGTAGGATCGATATAGAGGTGATTCAATTTATACTGACTATATAATTGAATCAAACCTCGGATATTATGGTGTACATGGTCTTAATCCTAATATAATAATGGGCACATGTACATAATATCTATTTCTTTCATTTACTAGTGGGCGAGATTTATTTGTTAAATCGATAGGCCCGATAAATTGGGAAATAATATTATTTACATGGTGTGCCATTGATTATAGAAGGAAACTATGTCCTGATGCGTCAGGATGATGATGTCCCCTTGAGAAGCTCATAAAGTTCATCATGTAAATCCTGTTGGATCGAGAAAATACGATAGAGGGGGGGGGGGTGAATATCGTAAATCGTTTCGGATTGAAAAAGAGAATGCACAGCGGAAAATTAACGCAAAAACACACACGAACACAAGGATTTACTTGGTTCGGAGTTGCGGTCGGCTCCTACTCCATGGCCCACAGTCCTTGACCGTTTACTTCGGGGAATTCTATAATCGTGCAAGTTATTAAAAAAATTTGTAGAGTAATAGTGCAGTAAAAATTACAAGTAAGCTCTTTGTTACCGACGCCCGGTGTAGATCGTTCTTCAGTGCAGAGGGTCATGGTCGGCCCTTGAATCTCGAGATCGGAGGTTTCCGGAGCAGAGCGCTTGAGTTACAAAGCGTAGAGGCATTGGAGGAATTGATGTCGAAGCCTTAGGGGTCGAGCCCCTTTTATAGTGCATCTGGGGGCGCCCGGGACACTAGGGGCGCCCTCCACGTGTCTCTCAATCCGCAAACCTTCATCCGGAACTCGGTCAGCCCTTATCCCTCTAGGATCGGGCTCGAGGTTTAACGGGGGTGCCCGGGACACAGAGGGTGCCCTACTTGACTTGGTCTTGCTGGCTTCTCGGCTAACTTCAATCCAATTGCTTCGTTGGCTTGGACCCAGGGCGCCCGAGGCATTCGGGGCGCCCGGGAGCTTGAGGGCGCCTGCCTCAGTGAGCTTCCGAAGCATTACTTGCTCAGCTTGTCTTGCCTTCACCTTGGGGGCGCCCGGGACCTCCGAGGCGCCCTGCCCAGCTGCTGCCCCTCTCCTTTGGGGCGTTCTGAGCTGCAGAAACTCGTTCCTTCGATCCTGCATCCAGGGTTAGTACCAAACAAAACAAAGCAAGAATGTTAATGAATTTTACAGCCGTAGCTGTCTTGGTTCTGACTTCGGGTCTCCCAAATGGAACCCTAGGTCGAACCGACGCCTACTATTCCCTCGACGGGGAACGCATCCTCACCTACTCCTCTCAGGAGAGTTTACCTTTTGCCAACCGGCTCCTCCGGTTGGACTTTTACCCAGCAGTCCTTCGCCAGGTGCCTAGCAGCCCTTCGCCAGGTGCCTAGCAGCCCTTCGCCAGGTCTTGGGTACCAAGCAGTCCTTCGCCCGGTGCCTAGCAGTCCTTCGCTAGGGCTTCGGTACCAAGCAGTCCTTCGCCTGGTGCCTAGCAGTCCTTCGCCAGGTCTTCGACTCCTAGCAGCCCTTCGCTAGGTGCCCAGCAGCTCTTCGCCAGGTCTTCGTTTCCTGGCAGTCCTTTGCCAGGTGCCTAGCAGCCTTTCGCTAGGACTTTGTTTCCTGGCAGTCCTTCGCCAGGTGCCTAGCAGCCCTTCGCTAGGACTTTGTTTCCTGGCAGTCCTTTGCCAGGTGCCTAGCAGCCCTTCGCTAGGACTTTTTTCTACACACTTGAGTAACTTTATTAGATCACAAATAACACTTAACTTTGAATCCTTTGCCAATATCAAAACAAGGTTCGATATGGTGTTTCCTGCACCAACAATCTCCCCCTTTTTGATTTATGACAACACAATTCAAAGTTAAGTAAAAATTTATAACAGTTAATAATAGAAGATAAAAGCACAATGAAGTATAGCAGTTATGAACAGAATAGATTTGAAAAAATCTTTATTTCTCATACTCCCCCTAAAACCCTGAATACTTGTAAAATACTTAACTTTGACCATGTAAAAATTTATAACAGTTAATAATAGAAGATAAAAGCACAATGAAGTATAGCAGTTATGAATAGAATAGATTTGAAAAAATCTTTATTTCTCATACTCCCCCTAAAACCCTGAATACTTGTAAAATACTTAACTTTGACCTTTCCTCCCTCTTTGACATATATCAAAAACAATACATGGGCGAACAAGGTTTTTGTTAGAGAGTTTTGAGTTTTTCCAAAGCATTTTTTGTAAAACTTCTAAGTTTTTGACATAGTATTTTTCAAAACAAATAGAGTAAAAGCCTTTGCACCAAAAACTTTTTACACTTAGACAATTTTCCTTGGAAATACTTTGTGTATTTTGAAAAACAAAATCTTTAAGAAATTTTTAGACAAGTTTTTCACCAAAAAAAACTTTTACTTAGAAACATTTGCCAAAAATTATTTCAAAAGGTTTTTGCTCAGACAAATTTTGTTTACTAAGAAAAATTTTACTTAGGAAAAATATGTACTAAAAACAATTTGAAATACTTAGAAATACTTAGAAATTTTTGAAGCACTAGAAGTACTTGAAAAGCACTTGATGTATTTTGACAGTAGTTTGAAATTTTAACACCACTTAGCACTTAAAAACAACTTGACGTACTTAGAAATTTTTGCTTTGCTTTTTGAAAAAGAGATAAAAGTTTAAATAAAAAAATTCCTTTCTCTCTTTCATGCTCTCCCCCTTGGCTATATATCAATAAAGAAATAAAATTTGATATAAGTTTTTTTTTAAAAAAATTATGTATCAGAGCCTATAAGTTTTGAAAATATAAAAATACTTAGTATAACTCTTGAAAGCATAGCAAAAGCTTAAATTGCACCAACAAAACTCCACTTTGAAAAGTATTGTACAAATTGAAAAACTATTTTTGTATTTATAGGCAAGCCTTTAGAAAATTCACACACTTAGAACACTGTTGCCTTAGAAAAACTTATATTTAGAAAAAAAATTCAAAAGATTGCACTCATAGAAAGATTTTCATTTAACAAATAGTACATCTAGATGAAAATCTTTAATCAAATGTTCTGCAAAAGAAAATTTGAAACACATTTTCACTTTGAACAAGATTGAAAAGATTGTTCCTTGAAACACGTTAGTATTGCACTTTTGAAACCGAAAAAAATATTCGTGCTTTGTAAACATTAGTGCCTTGAAAAGTATTAGTACTTTTGAAAACATTATATTTTGAAAATAGTAGTACTTTTGAAAGATTAAAAAGTTTTAATTTTATTTTGAAAACATAATACTTGACTTGGTTTCTTTTCTAGTCTGACACAATCCTAGGAAACCTTGTTAACTACAAGGATATTTCCCTAAGTGTCCTGGAAAATTTTCCAAAGTCAAGTAAGTATTATTTTCAAAAGTATTCTAAAAGGATTTTAAAAATATTCCAAAGTAAAGTAATATTTTGAAAGTGATGGTATATATATAAGCAAAATGATTTAAAAGGATAGTATTTTGAAAGAAAATTTATTTATGTTTTCAACAGGATTTTAAAAGTGCAGTGCATGAAAACATATAATTTTGAAAAATGTTTAATAATTCTTTTAATTTAATCTCCCCCTAAGCTTGACCCAGTCCTAGGAAGCTTGTTGACTACAAGCGATCTTCCTCTGAGTCTTAAGGTTTGATTCAAATTATAAGAATTATCTAATAATTTTGAAAAATAATAGTCAGAAATAATTTCTTTCGATTTAGACTCCCCCTAAATTTGACACTTCCTAGGAGTCCTTGTAGATCATGAAGACTTCCTTTGTGTCCTTAGGGTTTTGTCAAAATTGAAAGGGAATCAAGCACAATTCTTAAAGTGAATTTTGAAGTATTAATATTTCAAAAAAAAAAGAGTGTTTGGAAGACATATTTTGAAAACATAGCATAGTTTTCGAAAAACATGAGTGATAGTTTGAAACCATAGTATTTTTAAACTTCTTCTTTTAATTTGAACACCCCCTAAACCTGACACAGTCCTAGGAGGCTTGTTGACCACAAGTTAATCCTCCTCTGAGTCATAGGGTTTGATTCAAACAATAAAAATTAAGTTTAAAACAACTTTTGAAAACTATTTTATTTTAGCGGCTTGAAAAATAAATTCTTTTTTTCTTCCTTTGAAAAAGTTAAAGAACTAGGAAGAAGAAATTCTATTTTAAAATGATTTCCAAGAGAGAAACAGAATACCCGTAAGTCCGAAAAATATATAAATATCAAAATCCGAACTGCAGACATTTTTCGAAAAAAATATCCTAGGTAATACCCAAGGTGACTTTTGCAACACTTATTTTTCAAGAATAAATTGATTGTCTAAAAGAAATTCTTTATATAGAAATGTTTACAAACATTAAGTAATTCTTAGGTAAATGAGCAAAAGAAACCTAAGGTGAGCAATTTTGAAACATTAAACCTTAGTTTAAAAGTTAAAATGATTTTTGAGGATTTTGAAATTAATTAGAATTTTAACTTTGAATTTTAAAAATTGTTAAGTTGAATTTTGAAAATAATTGATTGAGAATAATTAAGTTGAATTTTGAGAATAATTAGTTGAGAATAATTAAGTTGAATTTGTTTTGTAAGGTTGATTGGGTTGGACTAAACTTTTAGGTCCTGAGCATCTACCCATTTCTAAGTGACAAAACAAGGTATCCTTATCTGTTTTGTGAGATGCGTTAAATTTTATCTTGAATTAAAAGCTATGATTTGATTGAAGCTTGTGTTAGATTCAAGTTTAACAAACGATAATTCGAAAGTAAGTTTCGATAATTGGCTTCCAGGTCTTGGCGAGGCACAGAGGCTTCTTTGGCCGTAGCCTTATTGGATCAACAACCCTTTCCTAGACAAAGCCTTTTAAAGAAATTTTATTTTCAAATTGCTTTCTGAGAAACTTTGGTCTAACTAGCTTAGGATTCGGAGAGGTAGCTTTGGCTAGTTCCACCGGAATAAAAAGACCAAATAGGGTACTCCTTACCCTACCTGACTCCTTAGTCAGGCTTCCCTAATGTACTATCATCAAACCTTGTCCTAATACTAGGTTGTTCAAGTTTCAATTTAATCATTTGTCCTTAATCTAACCAATCCTAAATCTAAAAAAATTAAGATTGCAAAAGAAAATAAATAAGAAAACAAAGAAAAAGTTATCTAAGTCACATCATAATTGAAATAATACTCAGGTTTTTTAAAATCAACAAGGTTGGGAATTAAGTTTTCTAACATATAGCCTTAACTAATTTATATGAATTAATTACGTTCTTTAAGGTAAATATTAGATTTACAAATATCGTAAATTTACCTTTTGATTCCCGGTTGGGAATCTCCCCCATGATACTTGACGTCTTTCTTTTTTGTTTCTTTATCATCTTGTAGTGATCACGAGCTAATCGGACCTGTTTGGTTCGATCTCCTTCTTTGTTGTCAAATTATGAGTCTAAGTTGGACTCAGGTACTGGTTGAGGCCTCTTTTGCAGTTCTCTTGGAGTTTTCCCTGCAATGAAAACTAAACCTTCGTCGACCATTGCAGTATCAGCTTGATTATTTAATCTTAATTCAGAAAATGATTCAAAATTAGTTACCGATTTTGTCTCAGAAAACTCGTCGTCTGACTCTGGTTCGATTTTGACGTCGGGTGTCGAGTCTGTCTCAGCTATTTGTGCTTGAGCCGAAAATGCAAAATCTTCTAAGATCTCAATATCGGAGCTCTCTTCATGTAGATTGATTAGCTTTTCCCATATCTTTTTGGCACAGTTGAAGGATCCGACCCGCTTCAATTCTTCATTGGTTAGGCCACATTGTAAGATCGCAGTCGCCCTTGCATCTGTCTCGATCTTCCTCAGGGTTGGTTCATCCAGTTGGTCCCACGTAATTTCTGTAGGTACTGTAAATCTCGTTTGGATTATCATCCATAGATCTAGATGGGCCTTTAGGTGAGATTCTATTAAACCCTTCCAGGTTCTGAAGTTCTCGCCAGAGAATAGAGGCGGACGACCGCTGTTCCATTCTTGATTGGCCATTAAGGATAAATCTTGCACACAAATAAGATAGAAATGTACCAAGACTTGGTCTTGGATTAGTAGTGTGGAAGAAAAAAATAGCCCAAAATAAATATTGCACGAATTTCGAGGCAGAATAATAATAAAAATTTGAGACAAATTTTTAGAAAATGAATATTCTATTAATGAAAAACAATAGGAATTCAATGTTTGAGAAAAAATTTGCTCGAATTAAGGTAGCACGAATTTCGAGAAAAAAATATTAAAATAATAATAAAAAAGTTTATGACAAATTTTTGAAAATTGATCGTTTTATCAATTCTGACTTATAGTGAAAAAATAAGAATTGAAAATTGAAAAAATAAGAATTGACTATTTATTTGAAATAAAAAGTGAGAAAGATCGAGTGGTGTTGCACCAATCTCGATTAACAAGAAACAAAATAAATTAAAAACTATTTTAAAAAAATCTGAAAATACTCTCAAATTGGTGGTTGCACCAAATTTGAGCTATCCCGCTCTGATACCACTTGTTGGATCGAGAAAATATGATAGAGGGGGGGGGGTGAATATCGTAAATCATTTCGGATTGAAAAAGAGATTGCACAATGGAAAATTAACGCAAAAACACACACGAACACAAGGATTTACTTGTTTCAGAGTCGCAGTTGGCTCCTACTCCAAGGCCCACGGTCCTTGACCGTTTACTGCGGGCAATTCTATAATCACGCAAGTTATTACAAAAATTTGTACAGTAATAGTGCAGTAAAAATTCAATTAAGCTCTTTATTATCGACACCCGGTGTAGATCGTTCTTCGGTGCGGAGGGTCGTCGTCGGCGCATGAATCTCGAGATCGGAGGTTTCCCAGCAGAGCGCTTGAGTCGAAGAGCGTAGAGGCATTGGAGGAATTGATGTCGAAGCCTTAGGGGTCGAGCCCCTTTTATAGTGCATCTGGGGGCGCCCGGGACGCTGGGGGCGCTCCACGTGTCTCTCAATCCGCAAACCTTTATCCGGAACTCGGTCAGCACTTATCCCTCTAGGATCGGGCTCGAGGTTTGACGGGGGCGCCCGGGACACAGAGGGCGCCCTGCTTGACTTGGTCTTGCTGGCTTCTCGGCTAACTTCAATCCAATTGCTTCGTTGGCTTGGACCGCCCGAGGCATCCGGGGCGCCCGGGACCATGGGGGCGCCCGGGAGCTTGAGGGCGCCTGCCTCAGTGAGCTTCCGAAGCATTACTTGCTCAGCTTGTCTTGCCTTCACCTTGGGGGCGCCCGGGACCTCCGGGGCGCCTTGCCCAGCTGCTGCCCCTCTCCTTTGGGGCATTCTGAGCTGCAGAAACTCGTTCCTTCGGTCCTGCATCCAGGGTTAGTACCAAACAAAACAAAGCAAGAATGTTAATGAATTTTACAGTCGTAGCTGTCTTGGTTCTGACTTCGGGTCTCCCAAATGGAACCCTAGGTCGAACCGACGCCTACTGTTCCCTCGACGGGGAATGCTTCCTCACCTACTCCTCTCAGCAGAGTTTACCTTTTGCCAACCGGCTCCTCCGGTTGGACTTTTGCCCAGCAGTCCTTCGCCAGGTGCCTAGCAGCCCTTCGCCAGGTATTGGGTACCAAGCAGTCCTTCACCCGGTGCCTAGCAGTCCTTCGCTAGGGCTTCGGTACCAAGCAGTCCTTCGCCTGGTGCCTAGCAGTCCTTCGCCAGGTCTTCGACTCCTAGTAGCCCTTCGCTAGGTGCCAAGCAGCCCTTCGCCAGGTCTTCGTTTCCTGGCAGTCCTTCGCCAGGTGCCTAGCATCCCTTCGCTAGGACTTTGTTTCCTGGCAGTCCTTCGCCAGGTGCCTAGCAGCCCTTCGCTAGGACTTTTTTCTGCACACTTAAGTTACTTTATTAGATCACAAATAAAACATAACTTTGAATCCTTTGCCAATATCAAAACAAGGTTCGATATGGTGCTTCCTGCACCAATAAATCCTGCAGGTGGACTTGATACGACATGATGTTAAGGTTGAGTGGCACTACTCATGGAGTTAGATATTAATTAATTAAATGGTCAGTAATTTAATTAATTAATGGACATTCAAGATCTTAAACACGAGGAGAATTTGTACACATAATAGGTGGAGACCATATTTAATTATGAGGGTTGGTGAGGTAGTTCAATGATAATCCTTTAGTGGATAGGCTTATCATTAATGGATCGGGTCTTGATCCATTAGGAGGCCAAGACCCAACTCCTCCTCATGGTCCCTATTATAGCCTATATATATCTCATGTGTCATGAGACCAAGGCATCCAATTAACCTAAGCCTTGGTTTTTTCTCCCTCTCTCTCTCTCCTAGGGTTGGCCGACCAAGCAAGGAGGTGTGAGCGGCAAAGAAGAGATTTCTTCTCTTCTTCTCTTCATCTTCTTCATCTCCTCCACTCACCTTCTTCTTTAGGCATCGGGTAAGGTCAAGAAATGGAAAGGATATCCCTTCCTTTGGCTGGCGGTGCAAGTAGAAGGGAGGAAGGGGTGGTGGTCGGCGGCAATCAATAGGAGGGGCAGGGTGGCTTGGGTTTAAGGGAAAGGATTTTTTCTTTCCTTCTGTTCTTCTTCTTCATCTTCTCTTCTCTCCTTCCTTGTGCTTGTGGCTAGGTCAAGAAATGAGAGAGTTTGTTTCTCTCTTTTGGCCGGCGGCAACAAGGTGGAACGGTGGTGGTCGGCACAATCAGAAAGGAAGAAGGTGGTGCTTCTTCTAGGGTTCCGACGCAAGTCAAAGAGAGGAAGAAGGTGCCTTCGTGACTTTGTTTCTTGGAGGATCATCGCCCACACGATGTCCAAGAAGAGGGTAGGATATACAATAGAAGATCGCGAGGTAAACAAGAGGTATATTTCTTGTTTTGGTTCCTTCTTGCTTATTTTATTATTGTTTGTTGTTAATTAACATGGACCCCGATGATAAACACAAAAACCGATGATCTATTCATCGTCTATTCCATGGCTTATCTACTAGATGAGTTAGATTGCTTAAACAACAAGTTTGTTCAAGTGATCGCTCAAGTCGATTAGTACGATGATGAAACGGTTGCTTGGGTAATTAATCTCCATCCGGATTTGTTTTAGTTAATAAAATTTTAATCTGGGGACATGGAGAGGATTCCTATGCACAACCGAAACCAACAACGTGTGGCAACCCACGCTCCCTGGGATCAAGCCGACCGAGTGTCCAGACTCTTGCCTTTGAGCGAGTTATAAGTGAGCATGCCCCTACGCACCCCTCGGCTCGACTCCTTGACCGGGCGCGTGGCGACCCACACTCCCTGGGATCAAGCCGACTGAGTGTCCAGACTCTCACCTCTAAGCGAGTTGTAACTGGGCATGTCCCCATGCACCCCTCGGCTCGGCTCCCTGATCGGACGTGTGGCGACCCACACTCCCTAGGATCAAGACAACTAAACATCCAAACTCTAACCTTCTGATCGAACGACGCTATACTTGACTTGGCTCCCTGAGCGGACGCGTGGCAACCCATGCTCCCAGGGATAGATCGACCAAGTAGACAAACTCTCACCGCTTGATCGGGCAATGTTATATGGGGCTTGGGTTCCTTCATCGGGCGCGTGGCGACCCACGTTCCCTAGAAGCGACTCGACCGAGTGTATTTAGTCCCGCTGAGCGGGTACGCGACGTGAAAGCTAGTTCCATTCCTTAGCTTAAATGAGTTTTGTATTCTTTGGTCGGGATAGTCGTTGAGTTACCCAGTCGACTTTGCAAGGAATAGAATAAGTCAGGGCCCCCGAGTATCAGTCTGGACCGCTAACATTTAGAAATTAAAGAGAAGCAAATACACATGACAATATATAGACAAAAGAAGTAAATTTGCATTAAAATCATAAGTTTAGTATAAAATGAGACAAGACTCCACAAAGGAAAAGAGAAAAAAAAAACCCGACCCTCACTTGAAGGGTCGGAGAGCCTCCTCCGACATTTGTTGGGGCAAGCCGGACATCTTGATCGTGTTGAGTGGGAGGTCGGGGGGAAGATGCCCGCCCTGCTTAAGCTGCTTAAAGGTACTGAGCAGTTGCTGCTTAAGCATAGGGGGCAGCCTCTGAGACAACTCGCGGCTGGACTCCAGAGAGTTAATATATTCAACTCTCCAGTGTACTACCGAGCTGCCTCCCCCCCTTGTATGCCTAAAGTTCTTTGAGCTCCAACTGAGCGGCCTCCCAAACAAATTGTTGTCCTCGGAGTTGGCTCGGCTCCTCTGCCTAGGCGTTGAGCTCTTCGTCCTGACTCGCCAGTTGGGTCGCCAAGGAATCGTTCTTCTCAACTTGGGTGACAGCTCCTGCTGCTTGGCTTCCAGATCAGAGCGCAGGGACGTAGCAGATTGTGACGCCTCGAGGAGCTCCACCTTTGTCTTGGTAAGCTCATCTTGAGCATGAGCCTGATGATCCCAGGCCTTGTACTCCGTGTACTCTAGGTTGGAGACTCAGAGGTGTGCCTGAGCGACCGCAATGTCTGCCGACTCTACTTAGGTCCTGGCGATCTCCAGTTGTTCCTCCGAGTGCGTCAATCGATCCTGCAGGGCGATAATCTCTGCCCGTAGGTCGTTCAGAGTCTCCTCATTGGAGACCAGCTGAGTGTGGTGGAGACGGGTCTCCAGTTGCTCCACCTGACGTTTGGACCTCAACCGAGCCCTGGAGTGGGCTATCATGGTTATGGCCATGCTATAGTAGGAGCCCCAAAACTGCAAATAACAAAGTATGTATTCAGTACTGAGTTAAGGAGAACATAAGAAAAAATATATATGAAATAAGCATACCTGAGTGGCCTTGGACAGAAATGCGTTCGGTCGGCTATTGGGGCCTCGGTAGTTAGACTCCCGGAGGCCCTGGAGAAAATGGTCAGCTAGAGGTCCATAAAGATGGAGCTCTTGGGACCGCTCGGGCGGTTCATCGGTTGGCCTTTCCATGCACATGCTAGGGTCGTCGCGGGAAGGCTTGAGCAGATGCAAGGGGGGCTGGTTGCCTGGACCCTCAGTGGGCGGGAGGTTGGAGTCCTGCTGGATAGATGGTGCAGGCGCATGAGAAGAGCCTGCCCGAGTCAGAGTCGAAGGTGGGGCTGAAGGCCCGACTGGCGTCTTCTTCTTCTTTTTCTTGGGCCATGAGCTAGTGGAGGCCCCGACAGAAGTGACAGTCGGGGGTGTAGGCTCTGAGACAGTGTCTCGGTCCCGTCGGTGCCTTAAGATGAGAGGTTGCTCCTCCACTTTTATGGGCTCCTGGTCGGCAGTCGGCGTCGCTTCTGGGCCCGAGGGAGACGACATGGTGATGGGAGCCGAGGCGAGCAGAGTCGCTTCTCACTGAGTCAGCTGCTAGGTGACGCGCGACTCCAACTCGGCATAGTCCATGCTGAACCCCTCCTCTAGAGCTACCGCGAGCATCATAGTTGCTGCTAAATAACAAAGTTTTAGTTAACTATAAATATTCAAGGAACAGAATAGGGATCTTACCGAGTGATCTGGGCTAGCGAACTGGCACCTGGCTAAGCCCAAACATGTATAGAATGCCCTCACTAAGCAGATGAACTCCATGAAATGTTGACCCCCGATCTTAGACAGGGCCGACTGGTAGGTAGGAAGGGATCGGTAATTCTTGGGGAGAGAAGGAGAAGGAGGCAGGTCTGAAATCCAAGCAGCAGGCCAACTCGGGGTCGGGGTGGTGTTTACAAAGAAGAAGCGTTCCTTCCAACCCTTATTCGAGGTCGGAAGTTTCGCTAGGAATGAGGTTTTGGCTTGGGCTTGGAAGAAGAAGTCGTCCGACTCTTGTTTCTTGGGGTAAAAGAAATAGTAGAAGATATCGGGTTGGAGGGGAATTTTGTACAAAGAAAAGATAACCACCGACCTGCATATCAGGCAAATGGCATTCAGGGTTAATTGAGAAAGGGGGATTTGGAAGAAGCGGCAGATGGAGGAGATAAAAGGATGGATCGAGAAACGAAACCCGACCTGAAGATGGTCTCGGGAGATAATTATGAAACTGAGAGGAGTGCTCTCAGGTCGGTCGGTTGGGTTGGGCAGACGAAGGCAGTGGTCCGAGGAAATGTGGTAATCTGATTGAAGTTGGTCAAGGTCATGATGGTGGAGGTCGGACACCATGGTAGTGTTAGGATGTATACTAAAAACCTTGCTTTTATATAGACATCTACATTTTGAAAGAATCACAAGATCACTGTTTGCATATTTATATTAGTATGTGCATATTGTCTGATACTTTACATTATAGTTAACATGGTGTGTGGTGTCACACAGAAGATCATGTTATCAGTTCCTTGTAGAGTATAAATAGAGGCTCACAACCGAGATGGATTTGGACAAACCATCGGAATGATTGTAGTGTAATTTGGTGTTGATTTATCATGACCATAGAATTACACTAGTGCACTTTATGTGTATTGAGTAGGACCGACATAGAGGTGATTCAATTTATACTGACTTTATAATTGAATCAGACCTCAGTTATTATGGAGTACATGCTCTGAATCCCGATATAATAATGGACACATTACTTAATATTTATTTCTTTGATTTACCAATGGACGAGATTTATGTGTTAAATCGATAGGTCCGGTAAGTTGCGAAATAATATTATTTACATGGTGTGTCATTGATTATAGAAGGAAACCATGTCCTAGTGAGTCAGGATGATGATGTCCCCTTGAGGAGCTCATAAGGTTCATCATGTTAAATCTTACAGGTGGGCTTGGTCCGACATGATGATAAGGTTGAGTGGTGCTACTCAAGGAGTTAGATGTTAATTAATTAAATTGTTAATAATTTAATTAATTAACAGACATTCGATATCTTAAACACGGGGAGATACTTATACTCATAATAGGTGGAACCCATATTTAAATATGGGGGTTGGTGAGGTAAATCAATGAGTATCCTTTAGTGGAATGGATTTTAATTAATGGATCGGGCCTTGATCCATTAGGTGGTCAAGACCCAACTCCTCCTCATGGTCCCTATTGTAGCCCTATATATACCCCATGGTGTCATGAGACTAAGGCATCTAACACATAGAAAACCCTAAAGCCTCTCTCTTCTCTCCCTCTCCTTCTCTCTCCTAGGGCAACCGGCGGCAAGAAGAGTTCATCTCTTCTCCCTTCTCTTCTCTTGGTTGGTGGCGCAAGGACGAAGAGGAGTCTTCTCTTCTCTTCTCTTGATCGATGCAATCTTGAGAAGGAGAGGAAGGGAGAACCGGCGGCAAAGGAGAGGGAGGTGGTGCTTGGCGTCGACAGTGAGGAGGAAGAAGGTGGTGGCCGGCGGCTAGGGTGGTTGTGTGAAGGAGATATTTCTTTCTCTTCTTCATCCTCTTCTACATCTTTCTTCACTTCATCTTCTTTGCTTCCTTGTTGCCATCGCTTCTTGGAGTCATCTTGTGGCCGGCGACGCAAAGTTGGAGAAGAAGGTGGTGGTCGGTGGTGACCCTTCTAGCTAGGGTTTCAGCGAAGGGAAGAGGGAAGAAGAAGGAGGATTTGCTTGTTCCTTGGTGACTTCGGTTCTTGGTAGATCGCCGCCCACATGACGTTCATGAAGGGGAGGGTCATACAATAGAAGATCGCGAGGTAAACGAGAGGTATATCTTCTCCTTTGGTTCCTTTGATCTTACTATTACTTGTTTGTTTAATTATCATGTTAATTATTATTGTTTAATTAATTATGATAATTAATTATCATAGACCCCGATGATAAACACAAAAATCGGCAATCCACTCATTGTATATTCTACGGCTAATCGGTTGGATGAGATTGATCGCTAGAATAACACGGTTGTTCAAGCGATCGCTCGAATCAGTTAGCACGATGATGAGACGGTCATTTACGAAATAGCTCTCCATTCAGATTGAAAAAATTTTAATCCATGGACATGGAGAGGTTTCCCATGCGTGACCCGAAATCCCTCTTGGTGGAACCCAACAATTGGTATCAGAGCGAGGTTTCCGATTTTGTGTGTTTTGGATTCGGTTACAATTTTGCACTTTATCATGTATTTTATTTTGCCAGATAATAGTAGGTTGTGCATATGCTAACTCTTTGGTTGTAGGCATGAGATCTGACTATTATGGCTAAAATATGTGTGTATGTGATTGGTTGTGCATGTATGTAATATTATTTGAATCCTAAGGGGTGACGAGGCTAAATTTGGTATTTGATTTTTGTAATTAAATACGACACTTGTTTAGCCGCACTTTTTAATTTACTTTCGATCTAGGTTTTTGTACACTCCTTTGTGGAGTATAGGATCGATGGATGTAAATTAAATAACATTTTATCTCAGCTCGAAGAACCCCTTCATGGAGCTTGCGCATGGTGATAGGAGGTGGAGGCGAGGTGGCGACACGATTGGAGGCATATTGAAGACTAAAGCCATAATAGTTGGAAAAATATTTTTTTTCTTGTTTATTGCTTTTAATTTATATGCTTGTTGTACATGCATGAAAATTCCTCAATTATAAATAACTAAGTGGGAGAGGGACTCTAAGAGTCCCATGGCCTCCATTACTAATTTGACATGTGATGCGAACAAGCTTGCGCGTTGGCTCTGAGTGTCTTCCTCCCTATCAGATGAGCTTGTTCTGCAGATCACTAGGTCAGACATGATTATAGAAAATTATTGAGGAGCGTGTGATTTTTCCCATCGGACGACACATAATCTGAGATAATTTTCATAGTATCGTGTAATGGTAAACACTTAGATGCAAATAATAGTATCCTCCCCATCGGAGTCACTGCTATTATTTGTAGGGCCGATGAGGAACCAACTATTAATTTTATTTGTCAAAAAGTTAGGTTGATAAGATAGTAAAATTAATGGGTAAAACCTCCTCTTACAAATGTAGAATTCGTATACGTCCACACTATCGTGGCATGCGATATTCTCGGTGTTTTGAGGTGTTGGTTGATTTTAAAATTTATTGTTTGAGAAATCAATATTTTTTGAAATCAAAAGTTTGTGATCATTGTGATTCTCAGGAAATTTTCAAAATGACATTCAACCCACTAGCTATAATACTTAAAGAAAATAAACTTATAGGCCCTAATTACATTGATTGGAAACGGAACCTGGACATTGTCCTAATTGCTGAGGAGTACAAGTTTGTACTTTTTGTAACGACCTGGCCCATTTGGCGACCCCTTATTTTTCTGTGGGTCGTCGACCGTCGACCGTGCCGTTACCTTACTAGGTCTTCACACCCCTGGCCAGTGGATTTTTGCCTTCCCTAGGATTCGAACTCTAGACCTCCAAGCTAAAGTACTATAGTTAGGTCTTCCCACTCTGAAATTAAAAGTTTGAATCAAGTTGTGCACATGAATACCAAGCATGCTCCCATGTTTTAAGATATATTTACGTGTTTTAAATTGTTCCATTTCGTTAAGGTATATATTTATGTATGTATGTTCGCGTAGCGCCGCCTTCCCTTTTTGATAAGGAGAGGAGAGGCGGGCGTTACAGGTTGGTATTAGAGCAGGTTTGCCCTTCCACTACACACACATCAAGCCTTCCTCCTGCCGCTTCCAAGTAAGAAACTCTATGCATACCTTACTTTCTTTTATGATAAAGAATGCTTCTAGATTGAATTTGCATGAATGTAAGAAGGAATGACAATAATCTTATACTAGCCTTACTTGTCGTTTTATGAAGAAAAGCATGGCTAGAAGATATAGTAACAGAACCGGTGAGACCGTACCATCGCCTGACCTGATGCATCTAGTGACTGAACTCCAGCGTCAGGTTACTGAGCAGTAGAAGACCATTAACACCTTAATGAATCAGCAAGGGAACCCTACCACTCCACCAGTGAACCAGACTGTGATACCGGTCACGCCTACGGTTACACCAGTACCACCAGTAGGCCTTGCCACTGTAGTACGACAAGAAGCTTATCTAATCCAGTGGCAGAGGCTGAAACTGGAGAATTTCTCAGGTTCTTGTGAACCGTGGGATGCCCAAGCCTGGTTCAAGACGGTGGAAAGTACAGTGGAGTTGCTAGACTGGTCTGAACATGAAAAGATTAAGTGTGCATCATTCTACCTTTCTGGAGATGCCAGAATGTGGTGGGAAAGGGTCAAGGCCAAAAGACAAGTAAACCAAATGAAATGGACGGACTTCGAATCGGAATTTTTCGAGGAGTTCTTCCATATGCGAGTCACAAATAAACATTATGACGAGTTCACTGAATTCCGACAAGGTGATCTATCAGTCAATGAGGTAGTAAAAAGATTTAACAGACTAGCTCGCCTATGCCCCGAGCTAGTCAGTACTGAAAAAGAAAAAGTCAAACTTATGCTAAAGATGTTGCGGGCCGAAATAGCTCTGAATGTGGTCGGCGGGGTTAATAGACCGCAGACCGCAGAAGAGCTGTTCACTATTGCCCTGATCACCGAGCACTACCTGAACAATATTAATCAGTAAAAGAAGGTGCTGACCGAGAGTTAGAGTCAAATTCATTCAGGAGGTCAGAAACCTCAGAGTACCAATTCCAGCTGGAAAGGAAACCACCATGGTAAGAGGAAGCAATGGAACAACTCCATAGGTGGTCCAGCGAACAAACAGCCCAAGTATCCTCAGTGCACTACGTGCGGAATGATGCATCTTGGGGTATGCCACAAGGGCACTAATAAGTGCTACAACTGTGGAATTGAGGGGCACAAAGCCAGAGACTGTGCTACCAAAATCCAGGCACCTTCCCAGCAACATATCCAGTACCAGGGTGCACTTGCGCGACTACACCAGATGCAAGCTGCGCTGGAAGGTACTCAAATAAGTCAAGGGAGATTGGAGGCCCCGCCAGTTACAACAAATGCCAGGGTTTTCTTTCTCTCCAAGGAGGACGTAGCAAATGCTTCTACGGTTGTCACAGGTCAGATATTTATGTTCAGTCAGTATGCTACAGCATTATTTGATATTGGGGCAATAGACTCGTTCATTTCTATGTCATTCACTAAGAAGATAGATATACCTCCACAAGTTCTAGATTGCAAGTTCTTAACGACCCTGCCTTCGGGAGAAATAATGGCATCCACCCACATGCTACGTGCCGTACCGGTCAGAATCGCAGAAAGAGAACTTTATTGCGATCTGATAGTACTCAACATGCAGGATTATGATGTTATACTGGGTATGGATTTTCTGAGCAAATACGGTGCTTCTATTGAATGCCGTAAGCGAAGAGTGGTCTTCCAGCCCGAGGCAGAATCTATGTTTGAATTTATTGGAGAGCCAAGAAAAAGAACCAAGAAATTCTTATTAGCTCTAAGAGCATAAAAGATGTTAGACAAGGGATGCACTGAGTATCTAACACATGTGGTCAACACAAGTCAAGTAAAAGACCAGAAGCTAGAAGATGTCAGAGTTGTATGCAACTACCCAGAGGTATTCCCCGATGAATTACCAGGGTTAGCCCCTGATAGGGAGATTGAATTTGAGATCGAACTGATTCCTGGTACTAACCCGATCTCTAAAGCACCTTACCGTATGGCGCCGGCTGAATTGAAGGAGCTTTAGGGACAGCTACAGGAGTTACTCGACAAGTGACTTATTCGGCCTAGTCACTCTCCATGGGGAGCTCCAGTACTGTTTGTGAAGAAGAAAGATGGGTATATGCGAATGTGTATAGATTACCGAGTGCTAAATAATGTGGCGATCAAGAATAGGTACCCCCTCCCAAGGATAGATGACCTGTTCGACCAGCTGAAGGGAGCCACCATCTTCTCTAAGATTGATCTGAGGTCTGGCTATCATCATGTAAAAGTCAAACAGGATGATATACCGAAGACGACTTTCCGAACAAGATACAGACATTATGAGTTCGTCGTTATGCCCTTCGGAGTGACAAATGCTCCTGCTATGTTTATGAACCTGATGAATCGGGTATTCTCGGCATTCCTCGACAAATTTGTGATCGTCTTCATCGACGATATCCTCATCTATTCGAGAAATCAAGAAGAGCATGTCGAACACCTGAAGATAGTATTACAAATTCTTCGGGAAAAGCAATTATATGCAAAGTTCTCCAAATGCGAATTCTGGCTCGATCAAGTATCCTTTTTGGGTCATGTTATCTCCAAAGATGGAGTGATGGTAGACCCAATAAAGATTGAGGTTGTGAGTAACTGGAGAAGGCCAAAGAATGCCAGTGAAATCAGAAGTTTTCTCGGGCTAGCAGGCTATTACAGAAAATTTGTAGAGGACTTCTCAAGAATCGCAGCCCCTATGCTCTAAGGAACAAAAAAAAAAAATGAAAAAAAGAAAAAAACAGGCAAACTCAAAAGAACAGTGAATAAGAACTAATGACTCACTTCATCGACATCACGTATCTAGGAACTAGCAAGCCCGATCGGGTTCTTCGCTCTCAAAATATGGAGACATTATTTATATGGAGCTCATGTAAGATTTATACAGATCACCAGAGTCTGAGATATTTCTTCACTCAAAAAGACCTAAATATGAGACAACGCAGATGACTCGAGCTAGTCAAGGACTATGACTGCGAGATCTTCTACCATCCTGGAAAAGCAAACAAAGTGGTCGATGCACTCAGCAGGAAGTCTTGTGCCACCTTGATGTCTTTATCAGTATTATCCCGACCACTAGAAAGAGAAATTATGAGCTACGGGGTTGAGATCATTTCCAGACAACTATCTACGATGACGATAGCACCGACACTGTTTGACGATATATTAGAAAAGAAAGATGGTGATCCAAGCATACAGAGGATCAGGCAAGAGATCCTAGAAGGGAAGGATGATGGATTTCATATCGCTGACAGTGGGGTACTATACCTTAGGGATCGTCTATGCATTCCCAACGATCCAGAAATACGAATGAAGATATTAGAGGAAGCTCACGGAACCCCCTATTCTATGCATTCAAGATCCACCAAGATGTATGAAGACCTGAAAGAGAAATTCTGGTGGTTCGGTATGAAAAGAGATGTGGCTCAGCATGTCAGTACCTGCCTGACCTGCCAGAGAGTTAAAGCAGAACACCAAAGACCCGGAGGAGTTCTGCAGCCAATTCAGATTCCAAAATGGAAATGGGAAGATATCTCTATGGATTTCATTTCAGGACTGCCCAAGACTACGAACGGATAAGATGCGATATGGGTAACGAAGTCTGCTCACTTCCTAGCAATCAAGATGACATTTTCGATTAAGTAGCTAGCTCAATTATATGCTAAGGAAATCATCAGATTACATGGAATCCCTAAGACCATCATTTCAGATAGGGATGGTCGTTTTACTTCACATTTCTGGGAATGTGTTCAGAAGGCTCTTGGCACTAAGCTACGATTCAGTACTGCCTTTCATCCTCAGACAGATGGGTAAACGGAACGGGTGAACCAAGTACTGGAGGATATGTTACGAGCCTGTGCCCTGGATTTCAAAGGGAGTTGGTGTCGATATTTATGCTTAGCGGAATTCGCTTACAATAATAGCTATCAAGCTACTATTGGAATGGCGCCTTATGAAGCATTGTACGGGAGGAGATGTAGGTCTCCAATATGTTGGTATGAAAGCGATGAAAAGAAAGAAATAGGACTCAAGATAGATTTTATTGACGACACCACCCGAGCTATACAGAACATCCGCCAAGGAATTGAAACTGCTCAGAGCCGGTAGAAGAACTATGCGGATATGCGACGTAGGCCCTTGGAATTCAATGTTGGGGATTCAGTATTCCTCTGGGTGGCTCCTATGAAAGGAGTAATGAGATTCGGGAAGAAGGGAAAGTTAAGTCCGTGTTATGTGGGACCATACCAGATCCTGAAAAGAGTTGGCAAGGTGGCTTATGAGCTAGAGTTGCCCCAAGAGATGTCATCCATTCACAACGTATTCCATGTTTCGATGCTCAAGAAATATGTTCCCAACACAAACCAAGTGATTGAGCCACAGACAGTGCCAGTTCAAGAGGACCTAAGTTATGAAAGTCGACCTATCCAGATAATAGATTGAGAAGTCAAAAGGCTAAGGAACAAGGAGGTGCCCTTAGTAAAGGTCCTATGGCGAAGTCAACGATTTGAAGATGCCACCTGGGAATGCGAGGATGATATGAAACAAAAGTACCCAGAACTATTCTAAGTTCGAGGACGAACTCTTTATAAGGCATGGGGGATTATAACGCCCGTAAAATCCTCTCAATTTTTACATGAACACTAATATAGATTTTAGTATAATTCTTAATGAATTTTATGTGGAATTCTAGTATAATTCTTAATAGGCTTTATGTGGGCTTTTCAAAAAAAGGGGAAAGAACCAAAAAGTATCATTTGCCAAGGTTTGAACCATGGACCTTAGGTGGTAGCAAGGCCTTATGATACATACGATAACCAATGGCTCCAGTAGGGGTGTGATGTTAAGAAGGAGAGGAAAATTGTAGTTAAGGGTAGGGGATGCGAAGAGGCACCATGTAAAGAGGCACAAGGTAAAGAGGCACTTGTGAAGAGGCATCTTGCCCTTTCACTTAGTATAAATAGGGATGAGTGAAGAGACAAGAGACATTAGAAATTGTTCTCTTCTTCCTCCTTCTTCCACCCCCACCAAAACTCTCCCTCTCCCTCTCCCTCTCCCATTTCCGAAAACCCCATCTAGGGTTTCATCCCTAGAAAGCTTTACAAGGGAGATCTCTTGAAGACTTAAGATCCCTTATAAGGTGAGAAGAACAAAGGAGATCCTAAGAGCAAGGAGGTCTTCATCACTCTCAATTTAAGGGTATATAGATTGGTGGTAACCAAGCAAAAGAAGTAAGTCTCCCCTCACCTGTAGTATAATTGCTTTGGGTGTATGTTGCTTAAATCATAGAGTAGGCCCCTTGAAGGTTTCGGCCAAGCCCCTAAAACTATGATTAGTGTCAAGTTAAATCCTCAATTATGCTTGCTAATGATTTCCTATGATATGATATGTGTTAAATGAATGTTATATGATTTTTATGTCACTTATGGTTGCTTGAAAAGGAGACAAGGGTTTCGGCCAAGCCTTAGAACCATGACTATTATTAGAATCAAACCCCAACTATGCTTGCAAATGACTTCCCATGATATGTGATGTGTTATATGAATATTGGCATGATCTTATGATTTCTTATGTTGCTTGAAGAGGGAAGGAGGGGTTCGGCCAAGTCCTAGCTTTAGGCCTAGGAGGAGGTTAAAACCCTAAGTATGCTTTCTATTGCTTAAGAGATCAAGAACATATTTCCATGATTTATTAAATGATATAATAATGTTGGCATGCTTCTATGTTACTTTATGATTATGTTAGGCCTTATTCATGTATGTTTTATGTTATGCTCCATGAATCATGATTATGTTTAGGCCCTTTAGGGCATACCTATTTTATGCATGACTTATGTATGATGGAATGCCTAAAAGATGCTAAGAGCATTCTTTATGAAAAGAAATGAAACATGATAAGCTATTTTGCTTTTGTATGGGTTGTACCGGACCCTAAAAAGGTCCTTGGGATGGGCTCCAACGTTGCCCCTAGGCCGAAGGTTGCCTAGTTCTCTAGTAGTTCAGGATTAGCTGTTAGTAATATGAGAGAAGTGTCCTAAGGCAATCGCCTTATGATTGTAAACATTTACTTTAATAAATGAATATTCACTATTTGAGTATACATGTTCATGTATTTGATTGAGATCTTGAACTCATTTACTAAATGTCCGCAATACAATTCACAGCATGAGAGAATTTGTGATGAATTCACAACTAGTGATTATCTCTACATGTGCAATTGTGAAGTATTGAAATTGTCCCTAGTCGATGAATTGATAAATACGGACGCTGTCAATTCTGTTGAGACTAGCATGGGTTATTCTCTAATCAGCTGATTTTCACTGGCTAGTGACATTGGGATGTCCGGAGATAAACATGGATGCTAGTTAAGGAAACTAGTTCATTGGAGTGACTGACTGTAAAACTTCATATGGTAATCTACATATAGATATGTCAATGAAAGTTATTACTGCAGCTTAAGTGCGATGTTCCTTTGACTTGCGGTGTTCAAGTCATCTTGGTCATGGAGACTTATACTTTAACATCTTAAGCAAGCATCTCCAAGGAGGTGTGGACCCAGGATGGTTGGGTATAAGCCGAAGTGCCCGAAGATGTTTGAACAACCTACAAAGGATTCACCACTCCTTGCGAGGAGATGTATACCCAGGCCTATCGTCGAATTGTTACTCAAAGCCTCTAGCCAGAACATGACATGTTTAGAGTATGAGTCTCTTAAATACATGAGAGTAATTAGAAATCCAAAGGACGAGAGAAAGTTACTTGGGCTAGGTGTGACGTAGTCATCCTAGTGGGGACTGACACACACAGACCATGTCCTGAACCAAGTGGGTATAAGATGGTGAAGGGAATGAGGCACGATTCATTAGAGCTGCTGAAGGGTTTCAAAATTATATCTGAGGTCAACCGTTGATCTTTCGATTAATTGGGGATCATGATGTACTACTAGGTGCCACTCATGATCGTTCTATAATTGGTTAATTATAGACGGCCAACATAAATCGAAAGTCTATTTAGTCACACGCACTACGAGTAATCCGAGGGATTTAAAACGAGTTGAAAATTGGATTTTCCAATCAAGAGAAATAAGTCGAATCTGAATTAATCAGAGGCGCAACGGAAGCTTAAAAATGGCTAAGTCTTTTGAAGGCTTATTGGGCGAATTAAATGAGTTTAATTCGCGAGGGCTTTGGCTTGGTTTGGCCGGCCAAAGAGGGTGCCCACCCTCTTTGGTTTGGCCGGCCACTTAAAGGAGAGAAAACTAATTTATTTGGTTTATTTTATAAAATAAATCAAGCGCGATTTGTTTTATAAAATTATGGATAAATAAATCTATATAAAGAAATTTATATAAAGAGATTTATATAAAGAAATTTATATAAAGAAATTTATAGAAATTTATTCTTTTTATGGAAATTAAAATAAACCATGGATTGGTTTATTTTAATTTTATAAAATCAATTATGAATTGATTTTTCCATGATAAGAAAAATTTATAAATTTCTTACAAATTTTATTCCATAATTAAAAGGAGAGATGTATTTGTTTTATTATAAAGTTAGTTATAATAAAACTAGGCATAACGGAATAATTCACAAGAAAATTTATAAGATAAATTTCTTATGAAAATTTATTCCATTAATTCTGTTAAAGGGGAGACTTGGCAAGGGAGAGGCTACTATATAAAGGAACCAAGGCAAGCCTTGAATTCCAATCAATTAATCAAGAGATTAGTAGCTCCCTCTCTCTCTCTAACTCTCTCTCTCTCTCTAGGGCCGGCGCCCCTCTCTCTCTCTAGGGCTGACTCTCTCTCCTCCCCTAGGGCCGGCGCACATCCCAAGGGTGGCCGAGAGCTTCATCCACCAAGAAGGTGCCGAAGAAGAAGAAGCGGATCGCGACTCCTTCCTTCCTTTCCCGAAATTTTGATTCTGTTACTTGGTGGTTAGTTTCCATCTTTTCTCTCTTGTTATTCTAGTTGTGCCTTTGGAGAATCTAGTAGTTCTCATCGGCACAAAACTCGTGACTTTGCGAAGTCATCCCGAAGAGAACTCGGCGTGGATGCGAATAGAGGCGGAGCTTCCAAGGGACGCTACGGTTAGATCTCGTCCCTTACTTCGAGTTACGCAAGGTACAAAGTAAATTAGTTTACTTTTCGCAAAATTTTAATTTTTGATCATGTCCACACATCATAAGGTCGCATGCTAGATACGTGGTTAAAAATAAATTGAGAAATTATTTATGCTAATTCTTCCGCTGCACGTAAATATTTAAAAATTTACGAACCCGTATCCTTGTCAACATGCACCCGGTCCCAACATTAGCTACCTCGTATCTATCTAAGGGATGTGCGCAAATTATGAATATGGTACAATGCCGGGCCCTTATGTTGAGAGTTATGTTCATGTACCTATACATATATGTTTTCAAAAAAACATCCCTCATGCATAAAAATATTTATCTCATATTATGTGCCTACTTGAATTACAATACTTGAAGTTCAAGTACTCTTGTGATATGAATATTCTTTCCATATGTTGTTGTTTAACTTTCTCTATGTTCAATTCATGACGCATGATTTTTGTGAGTAGGAAAGGATCTTACTAAGCTTATATGCTTATTGTTTAGTGTTTCCATATACTGCAGAAAAGGGTAAGGGCATGCTAAACTAAAGGGAGCAGCAGGAGGGGCAAAGATGTGTGTGGCAGTGGCACGGTGGAAGAGATCTTGTTACTTATGCTTGCTTACGAATCAAGAATTTATCCATGTATTAAGTTTCCGCATTGATACACTTGTAGATGTTAGATTATTATACTAATATACCATACTATGTTTTATGTTTGTTCGTATAGTACAACATGCTATGTTTTGTGTTCATTCCTAAAATACGATATTTCTATAACTTGCACTTATTATGGAATTCATGTTTAGAACTTGCTTGTTTAAAGGCTCAATATGGATTATGTAACATGCTCTAGGGTGTTAAAGTTTGATGCATATGTTGTTCGATTCATATCTTTAAAATCCATGTAAACTCTAAAACCTATGTTAATGCTCACATGCTTCTATACGGTGTTCGTACTCACATGCCACGGGTTAGGCCGTAGTTAAGTCTAAGGTTCCTCTCATATAAATGTCATGATTGTTTAGTAGTTCATTCCCCATCTAGAGTCATATATACCATAAGTTCACATGATTGCATAATGTACTTCTGGAATTAAAAGTTGAACCAAGTTGTGCACATGAATACCAAGCATGCTCCCATGTTTTAAGATATGTTTACGTGTTTTAAATTGTTCCATTTCGTTAAGGTATATATTTATGTATGTATGTTCTTGTAGCGCCGCCTTTCCCTTTTTGATAAGGAGAGGAGGGGCAGGCGTTACATCAATATTATTTTGAAATCTAATGTTTTGATCATTGTGATTCTCAGGATTTTCAAGATGGCTTTCAACCCACTTGTTATTTTGAAAGAAAATAAACTGATTGGCCCTAACTATACTGATTGGAAAACAAACCTGGACATTATCTTGACTGCTGAGGAGTACAAATTTGTACTCTTTAAGATCTGTCCTGAAAAATCTAGCGAGAATTCTACTGAAAAGGAGAAGGAACGTTATAAGAAGTGGGTGAAGGCAGACGAGATGATGCGGTGTTACATTTTGGCTTCTATATCAAATGTGCTGCAACATCAACATCAGGCCTTCGCTACTGCTTATAACATGATATTTAATCTCAAGGAACTCTTCGGACACCAGAATCGGGCTCCTAGGCAAGAGGCAATGAGGAACTTGATGACGACCACCATGATTGAGGGAACACCCGTGAGGGATCATGTTCTCAAAATGATGGCTCATTTGAATGAGATGAAAGTCCTTGGAGCGGAGATCGATGGGGAAACCCAGGTCGATATCATTCTCCAATCACTACCTTGGAGTTATGAGCAGTTTCACCTGAATTACAATATGAACAAAAGGACATATTCATTGGCGGAGCTTTTGACAGAACTCCAGGTGGCAGAGGGGTTATTTCGTCAGAGTGCTCATGCATTTGTTGCTGAAAAGGTTTCTACTTCTAAGCCGAAAGACAAGAAGAAGAAGAAACAAGGTTTAGCAAAGAAAGTGGCAGGATCTCAAGGACCTCAGGCTGGAATAAAGAAGCCGAAAGGCAAGTGCTTCATGTGCAAGCAGACTAGACATTGGAAGGCGGACTGTCCCCATCGAAAGGAGAAAAATCAAGGTATATCTTTTTGTTTAGTTGTTGAAACATGTTTAGCGGTGTTATCTACCGATACCTGGTGTGTAGATACGAGAGCCACTGATCATGTCTACAATTCTTTGCAGGGGTTCAGGAAACCAGACTACTAGCTGAGGGAGAGATTACCGTCTACATGGGGCATGCTACGGAGGTGGCGGCTATTGCATTAGGAGACGTTTATTTATCTTTTGATAGAAATAAAACTTTGGTTTTAAGAAATTGCCTTTATGTACCTTCATTTTAAAAGAATCTTATGTCAGTTTCTAAATTATTTATGGATGGGTATTCTATTTCTTTTAATGACAGAGTTTTTATAAAAAGGAATAGAGAGATTATCTGTTCTGGTACGTTGGTTGGCAATTTGTATACTCTTGAACCAAAAACTCTCACGATGCAAATAGAAATAAATAACTCATCGTCTAATCATAATAAGAGAAAAGAACCTTCGAAAATGAACCAAATATATCTTTGGCATCTAAAGTTTGGTCATATTAACCTAAGTAGAAATCAAAGGTTGATAGTTGATGGGTCTTTGGGTTCATTGGTGGTGGATGATTTCCCAACCTGTGAATCTTGCTTGGAAGGTAAGATGACCAAGAGGTCTTTTAAGGCCAAGGGGTATAGAGCCAAAGATGTGTTGGAGTTGGTTCATTCTGATTTGTGTGGTTCTATGTCTATCCAAGCTAGAGGTGGCTTTGAATATTTCGTCTCTTTTATAGACGATTATTCAAGGTATGGATACATTTACTTGATGTGCCGCAAGTCTGAATGCTTTGACAGGTTCAAATAATTCAAGGCTGATGTGGAGAAACGTTAAGGCAAAAGTATCAAGACACTACGATCTGATCGTGGTGGTGAGTACCTCTTGGGAGAGTTTAGGAGTTACTTATCAGAGGCTGAGATTCAATCCCATTTGTCCGCACGTGGTACACCCCAGCAGAATGGTGTGGCAGAGCGAAGGAATAGGACTATTGTGGAGATGGTTAGATCGATGATGAGTTTTTCTGAGTTATCGGATTCGTTCTCAGGATATGCTCTGGAAACGGCAGTGTACATTCTGAACTTGGTATCATCAAAATCAATACCCTCTACTCTCATAGAGTTGTGGACTGGGCGTAAGCCTAGTCTGAGACATATTCGGATTTAGGGTAGTCCAGCACATGTGCTAAAGGGAGATGCTGATAAGTTGGAATCTCGTACAAAAGTACGCTTGTTCGTAGGCTATCTTAGAGGGACGAAATGTGGTTTATTCTATAATCCTAAAGATCAGAGGGTGATCGTGAGCACAAATTTTCGATTTTTAGAGGAAGACTATATGATGAACCACAAGCCCATGAGTGAGATTATTCTTGAAGAAAATAGAGGGGAAGTTCCGTCTTTAGTACCAACGGTACAGGAGGACATACCATAAGTGAATGGACCATGTGTCATAGAAGATACACAGATAGCACCTCGTTGTAGTGGGAGGGTTGTTAGATAACCTGATAGATTCATGTCCTTGGGGAGTCATCGGACTTGGTCCCTAATGAACATGAACCGATCCCTGGACATATGACGAGGCACTCCAAGATAAAGTTGCGGTATCTTGGCAAAAGGCGATGAATTCAAAGATAGAATCTATGGATTCTAATCAGGTCTAGGAGCTAGTACAACCACCCAGTGGTGTAAAAGCCACTGGATGCAAGTGGATCTACAAAAGAAAGAGAGGATCAGATGGGAAGGTGGAAACCTTCAAAGCAAGGCTTGTTGCGAAAGGGTATACTCAGAAAGAGGGTATCGATTATGAGGAGACCTTTTCGCCGGTAGCCATGCTTAAGTTTATCCAGATTCTCTTGTCTATTGCCGCTCATATGGATTATGTGGTTTGACAGATGGATGTCAACACAGCTTTCCTTAACATAAGTCTTGAGGAAAACAACTATATGAAGCAACCAAAGGGATTTAATGCGAAGGAAAAACAGCATCTTGTGTGTAAGCTTAATCGGTCCATTTATGGATTGAAGCAAGCTTCAAAATCTCGCAACATCCGGTTTGATGAGGTAATTCAGTCTTATGTATTTATGCAAAGTCCGGATGAGTCTTGTGTATACAAGAGATGTGACGGAAACGTAGTGGTATTTCTTGTACTATACGTAGATGACATTTTGCTCATTCACAACAATGTCAAAGTGTTGTCAGACGTAAGGGTATGGTTGTCCAAATAGTTTGATATGAAAGACTTGGGAGAAGCTGGACATATCCTTAGGATCAAAGTAATAAGGGATCGCAAGAAAAGGATGTTGTGCTTATCTCAAGCTTCATACATAGACACTATCCTAGCTCATTTTAGCATGCAAAACTCCAAGAAAGGTTTTTTACCTTTTCGGCATGGAGTACCTTTATCTAAGGAGATGTGTCCTAAAACATCACAGGAAATAGAGGAGATGAAGGTGGTTCCTTATGCTTCGGCTGTTGGAAGCCTCATGTATGCTATGCTATGTACGAGGCTGGATATCTGCTTTGCCGTAGGCATGGTTAGCATATATTAGAGTAATCTAGGACAGGGACATTGGACTGCGGTAAAGCATATATTGAAGTATCTGAGAAGGAGTAGGATTATATGCTAGTTTACCAGGCAGATCAATTACTCCCTATGGGTTATACGGATTCTGACTTCCTATTAGATAGGGATAACAGTAAGTCTACCTCGGGGTATGTGTTTACTTTGGGAGGTGGAGCCATAGTATGGAGGAGTGTCAAGCAAAAATGCGTGGCGGACTCCACCATGGAAGCTGAGTGTGTGGCAGCCTCTGAAGCGAGAAAAGAAGTTGTATGGCTCAGGAACTTCTTGATGGACTGGATGTGATTCCTGGTTTGCCCAGAGCTATCAAAATTTATTGTGATAATAGTGGTACAGTTGTAAACTCAAAGGAACTACGAGCCCTTAAGGCAAGTAAACACATTCAATGCAAGTACCACCTAATACGAGAGATCGTAAAGCGAGGAGAAGTTGTTGTCGCCAAGATTGCATCAGAGGATAACCTAGCAGATCCTTTCACTAAGACCCTTCTAGCGAGAGCTTTTGATAGGCATGTATATGGAATGGGAGTCAGATGTATGATATTTTGATGGTAGCATAGTCTTTTAGTATAAGTGGGAGATTGTTAGGATGTATACTAAAAGCCTAGCTTTTATATGAACATCTATATTTTGGAATGAGAATCATATGATCATTGTTTACATTTTATATTTATTATATGTGTTCATATTGTCTGATACACTACATTGTAGATAACATGGTGTGTGGTGCCACACAGAAGATCATTTTATAGTCCCTTGTAGAGTATAAGTAGTGGCTCACAACCGAGATGATTTTCGACAAACCATTGGGATGGTTGTAGTATAATTTGGTATTGGTCTATCTTGACCATAGAATTACACTAGTACACTTTGTGTGTATTGAGCATGACTGATATAGAGGTGATTCAATTTATACTAACTATATAATTGAATCAGACCTCAGATATTATGGTGTGCATGCTCTTAATCCCGATATAATAACGGGCATATGTACTTAATATCTATTTCTTTGATTTACTAGTGGGCGAGATTTATTTGTTAAATTGATAGACCCGGTAAATTGAGAAATAATATTATTTTCATGGTGTGTCGTTAATTATAAAAGGAAACCGTGTCCTAATGCATTAGTATGATGATTCCCCCTTGAGGAGCTCATAAAGTTCATCATGTAAAATCCTGCAGGTGGACTTGGTCCGACATGATGATAAGGTTGAGTGGTACTACTCATGGAGTTAGATATTAATTAATTAAATTATCAGTAATTTAATTAATTAATGGACATTCTAGATCTTAAACACGGGGAGAATTTGTACACATAATATGATAGAGCCCATATTTAATTATAAGGGTTGGTGAGGTAGTTCAATGATAATCCTTTAGTGGATTGAATTATCATTAATGGATCGGGCTTTGGATCCTTAGGAGGCCAAGACCCAACTCCTCCTCACGGTCCCTATTGTTGCTTATAAATACCTCATGAGTCATGAGACCAAGAATATACAACACAACTCTAGGGCCTCTCTTTTCTCTCCTCTCCTCCTAGGTTTTGGTGGTCGGCGACTTGGGTGAAGCAAGGGAGGTGGCGCAAGGATTTGAGAAGGGAGAAACTCATCTCTTCTTCCTCTTCTCTTCATCCTTCTCTTCTCTTCTTCCCTAGAAGTGCACGGCAGCAAGGAGTGTTGATGCAGTCTGGCCCGATTGTTATTTTGGTGTTGACAACGATTTAAGTTTAGTTGAATGGATTTGGATTAAGTCCAGGTGGATCGGGAGATCGCACGCTGGCATGTGGAAAAGTCCTAACCCAGAAGGTTGGGTGAAAAGTCCTAGCTTTGAGGGCTAGGTGAAAAGTCCTAACCTGGAGGGTTAGGTGAAAAGTCCCAACTGGAGGGTTAGGTGTGAAAAATCCTAGCTTGGAGGGCTAGGTGTGGAAAAGTCCTAACTCGGAAGGTTGGGTGAAAAGTCCTAGCTTGGAGGGCTAGGTGAAAAGTCCTAACTTGGAGAGTTAGGTGAAAAGTCCCAACTGGAGGGTTAGGTGTGAAAAAGACCTGGCTTGGAGGGTCAGGTCCTAGCTTAGAGGGCTAGGTAGGTGGAAATCCCGATGAGTGAAGTCGGGTCTTGGTGAGTGAAGCCAGGTGATGAAAATCCCGGTGAGTGAAGCCGGGTCCTGGTGAGTGAAGCTAGGTGATGGAAATCCCGGTGAGTGAAGCCGGGTCCTGGTGAGTGAAGCCAGGTGATGGAAATCCAGGTGAGTGAAGCCGGGTCCTGGCGAGTGAAGCCAGGTGATTGAAATCCTAGTGAGTGAAGCTAGGTTGAAATCCTGGTGAGTGAAGCCGGGTCCCGGTGAGTGAAGCCGGGTGACGGAAACCCTGGTGAGTGAAGCCAGGTCCTAGCTTGGAGGGCTAGGTTGAAGTCCCAGTGAGTGAAGCTGGGCATGGTGCGAGTCAGAGAATGGCTGGAGGCTTATTTTCGTGACTTAGAGTGAATTTGGGCTTGCCTGGATCGGTCTGGTAACCGATCAGGGAAGTTGGCATGGTGCTCCTTCGTGGATCGGTCTGGTGACCGATCCAGCGATGGCTGATCGGTCTAGTGACCGATCAGGGAGCATATAGTTCACCTGCTGCTCTGCTCCGGATCGGTCCGGTGACCGATCAGGGAGCATCCACTAGGTTTTGGGAACCTTACTGATCTGCTCCTGATCGGTCTGGTGACCGATCAGGGATACTGTTCAGATCGGTCTAGTGAACGATCATTTGTTGCAAGGTTCTCTTGCTCGGTCTGGAAGCAGCCTGATCGGTCTGGTGACCGATCAGGCTGGATCCTGATTGGTCTGGGACCGATCAGGCAGGAGCCTGATTGGTCTGGGGACCGATCTGGAGTGTGCAGCAGAATGCTGGATTGGTCTGGGGACCAATCAGGAGTGTGCAGAAGACTGTTGGATCGGTCTGGTGACTGATCAGGGTCCTTCCTGATCGGTCTGGTGACCGATCAGGAGCAAAACTTTAATTCAAATACGCTGTCAGATGCTCTGATCGCGTCTGTTTTCTCTGTCGATTCACTGATATTGTGTGATATTGTTTGATATTCATTTGCTAAGCTTCTGTTGGAGTGTGCAGGATTTACAAGGATGATTCAAATATTGGAGAAGAGTCAATGGGAGACTTTCCATCTAGCAGGTTTGTTTGTTTCCTTGCTTCAGGTCTCAACGGCTTCTGGAGAGCAGCTGACAACTGACGGAGGCTCAGCTGGAGAGGGTCTTCAGTGGACTGAGTGCTTAGGGAGTCAGGGGGTCAGGCTGTGGCTTCAGTGGATGCTGATGGAGAGCCTGATGAGGGGAGTAGAGGCTTAAGACAAAGCAGAGGCAGAGGAGCAACAACAACGAAGATAGACAGAAAACTTGAGGAGTTTGGCTGGGCTGGGTTGTGTGCTCTCTGTGTTTTGTGCTTAAGCGTTCTACTACATCCTTGTGAGCCTTCCTTCTTGTGTGTCTTGTGTGCTTATCTTGTATTCATCTACTGAGGCGATTGTGGAGAGGTTGCTCCACCGAGAAGGAGGCTATTACTATCCGGGGTTCACCGGGGCTTGATCTGCCGATGATCAAGGGATCGCCCACCTCACGAGCACGCCAAGGAGTAGGGGCAAGTTATCCCCGAACCTTGTACATCTTTGAGTTATCGACTGTGTGGTTTGTTTTTCCTTCTCTGCGTTTCTATTCCTGTTGTTATACTTGTATTGCTTCCGCTGTGGCTAACCTAAGTGCAGAGAAATATTAAAAGAGTTCAAAAGCTAAAGATTGGTGTCTGGCTATATTCACCCCCCCCCCTCTCTAGCCATCCGGGTTCCAACAAGGAGAAGAGGTGGCGCCAACCTTTGGTTTTGGAGGTGGCCGGCGGCAAGCAAGGAAGAGAAGGAGGACTTGTCGGCTAGGGTTTTTGTGAGGAAGAGAGCTTCTTTCTCTTCTTCTCCTTCCCCTACTCTTCTTCCACTGGTCGGCGCTTCCTTGAGACTTGCTCTTGGCCGGCGGCGCAAGAAGAAGGGAGCTAGGGTTCCGGCGAACTTGGTGGCGAAAGGTGAGGAAGAAGATCTTCCTCTAGGGTTCGGCGCAAGCTTGTTAGGAGGAGAAGGACACTTTGGTGACTCCAGTTCTTGGAAGATCGTAGCCTACACGACGTCTAAGAAGAGGTTAGGGCATACAATAGAAGATCGCGAGGTAAACAAGAGGTATAATTCTTGTTTAGTTACATCTTGCATCTTGTATTTAATTCTTATCATTGTATGTTGTTATTTGACATGGACCCCAATGATAAACACAAAAATCGGTGATCTATTCATCGTCTATTCTGTGGCTAATCAACTAGATGAGTTAAATTGCTTGAACAACAAGTTTGTTCAAGCGATCACTCAAGTTGATTAGTATGATGATGAAACGGTTGCTTGGGTAATTCATCTTCATCCAGATTTATTTTAATTAATAAAATTTTAATCTGGAGACATGGAGAGGATTCCCACGCATAACTAAAACCAACAGGAGCACACAACAAGAAGTATCCTCTAAAATAGGTGTGAGCGAGGAGAACCTAAACGATGTGGGAAAGGTGAAGAGGAAGCTCCGCGACCTCATCGCTAAAAAGAACTGCTCTCTGTTGATTATCCACCTTGCATGGCACTCGACAAGGATGTATGGTGTCCTATCGAAGACCGGAGGACTGTTTGGGACTATGTGATTCAAGGAGGAGCTTTTGCATGGCACCAACAATGGATTTGAGATTGTTACGAGGCTCTTGGAAGCAATTAAAAGCAGTTCCCATCTTAACCTACGTTGACCTCTATCAGTTTGTTGAAGTGATTACTATTGAAGTTAATAGAGGACCTTAGATCTCTTCCATCCTAGAAGGGAGGACAAGACATACCCACAAGTAGAAGGTTGACTTTCTAATGCAACAAAGGGTTCTCATCATCTCCGGGATGTCTTTGGATATATGTGTAGGATCGTTTCCGTACGCTAGAGGGGGTGAATAGGGATTTTCCAATCTCTTCTTCCTACATGGTTAGTTTGCACAGCGGAATATACAATAAAAATAATAAGACAAACACTAACCAATGCTAACACGGAAGATTTACTTGGTATCCACCCCAGACGGGTGACTAATCCAAGAATCCGTCAGTGGATCAATCCCCGAATAACTTCCGGCTAGCTCTCGTCGCTCCTTGTGGGTGGAGAAACCTCGCCACAATCCCAAGCAAACCTCTGAGCACAAAGACTATTATCTTGCCTTTAACCAAGACAAGATTCGTCAAGAATCTCAGCCATCACGAAGTCCTCTTTAAATAGGACTCGGGCTGAAACCCTCGCCACCGGTCGACTGCCCCCAGGGTAGTCGATTGGTGCCACCGAAATTCGACCGTTGCACCCCCAACGTTCAAATTCTCAGCCAACTCACCATCCACCTACCAGTCGACTGGTCCAGGAGCCATAACCTTTCTGTGAGTTTTATCAGTCGACTGTGCCACTCACACACCTAGGGTTTCCCTTCCCGAGTACACTTCTCTCAGCCCTCGAACCCTAGGACTTTCCCGAGTACAATCACACAGCACTCGTACCCTCATGACTCGACTGACTCCTCATCGGCAGCCTCGACTATTGCCTTCGCGCCCTCTTCATCTTCGGCTCCCGTCCCTCGGATGCACGCAAGCCTCCAGCGTGCCTCCATGCCATCCTTCACGTGTGCCTCGAAGTCCGCACCCCTCAGCTCATCGTCCCTACTCTCCAAGGTCCCTGGGGTGCACACAAGCCTCCAGCTTGTCTCCATGCCACCCTTTACCGTACTGAGGCCGTCCAATCAAGTCAATATGTGTACTTGTACAACCTGCACACTCAACATACACATATAAGAACACAAGGGTAAACCTAACTAAAACCCTTTGCCCAAACATCAAAACTCATGATCACACCGGATCACAGATTGCCTCAACAATCTCCCCCTTTTTGATGTTTGGCAATACGTTTAAGTTAGAGAAAACAAATAGTAATCAATAGCAATAACAATGCTAAATAAACATTTGGACTTACACTGCCAAGACTCCATCTTGGACTTACACCGCAAATGCATATGCAAATGCAATCATGTATGGATCCTATCCTAAGGCATCCCACACCTAACCCTCCAAGTTAGGACTTTTCCAAAACGGGTTTTTTAAAGCTTCTCCAAAGCTCCCCCTACATTGGACTTACAATGGCTTTTTAAGAACCTCTCTAAGGTTCCCTTTATGCCAAGAATGGAGCAACCATGCTCCCCCTTAATCATAGCTCCCCCTAAACCTAGGGATTCTAGCAAAGGAATGTTTGGTATCCCAACTTAAACCCAACAATTCTCCCCCTTTGCCTAACATCAAAAAGACCTCAATAATATCACAATTATTGGTTCTTTTAATCCCTAATGATCATAAACAATGTGTACTAACCCCCCCCCATACACTTGTTTTGCATCATTTGGACACATACCCAGCTGTTGAAACTTAATTCAGCCTTGACCAATCGACTGCCCCCCAGGGAAGTCGACTGATACTCTGAAAATCAGAATTTCAGCCTTTCTGACGAAATTCAGAAATGCGCTAAAAATTTCATAAATCTCCAAAAATTCTCAAATTTTGTGGAGACATTTGTGGTACCCATACCTACTTGGGAAAAATATATTTCAAAATGTATCTATCACCATTCCCAAGTTTGACACAAAACCCAAAACTTGCTAAAAACTTCAATCAATCCTTGACCTAAAGTCCTAGTTTTGGTCTCCACTTGATGTCTCTGCCCATGCCATCCCACAATGCATCCCTAGCATCAATTTACATGGCAATTACACATCAAAAACTAATTTTCATGCAATATGACCCCAATGTCATATTTCTATGCATGAAACTCAAAAACACCATACCAATACCCAAGAATTGAGATTCAAGTCCGTCTCCAATTCTTTTGGCACATTCCATGGTCCATCTAGACCTCTAGGAGCAACCCTCCCAAGATCCATTCACCATATATCCCAAAGGCTTCTAGAGCTCCCCCTTGAGCTCTTAGCCCTAGCCACCTCCTTAGGTGACTCAACAAACACTAGACCACACCGGTGTACCTCCGGTAACTCTTGGCCTACAAACTCAACTCTCTTAATCTTAGACACCTTGTCCTTGGTTAAGTCATTTCTTTTTCCTTTAAATGGCACCCCTTTGCCATTTTTTGGACTCCCCCTTCTTGCCATAATCATATGCTACCCTAGCATATTTCTTTCCCTTGGCATGGGAGTTCTTAGACCGGTATCCCAACCCCGATCTATTATTGGTGCGGTTTAAACCACCCAACACCATATCTAAACCCTTAGATCTAACCATGAATCTCTCTAGGGTTTTCTCTAACCTACCAAGCTTTTCCCTTAAAGCTTGATTTTCCCTTTCTAGGTTCCTAAACCTAGAATCCACATGTCCACTTTGGACATTCCTAGACCTACCCTCCTTTCTAGGCATATCCCTCCTCTTCTTGAAATTTTTGCCTTGATCCTTAGGTCTAGAGGTCTTTGATTTTTCATGATGTATGACCTTTCTAGGATTTTGATCTACCTTGTTAACCCTATTCCTATCATTATATCTAAATCCAAAATAGTGTACCATCAAACATTTTTCATTTATTCTAGCATGCATGGATGGATAATTGATACGATTCTTAACATGCATAAAAGAACTTGAATTTGAATTACATTTTACCTCAAGGTTAGGAATTACCTCCCTTACCTTTGCAGTTCCCCTTTGATGTGAGCTTCTTCTCTTTTCTTCTTTCTCCCACCTTCGTAAATGCTCCATTTTCTTTAGCTCACCTTTTCTAGGGCATTTAGTGTGATAATGCCCTAGCTCTCCACATGTGAAGCATCGGATTTTTCTTTTCTTTTCCGTCGGAATTCCGTCGGGAATAGTTTGTGCCGACGGAATTCCGTCGATAAATTCCGTCGGTAAGGCTGGAAATTTTCTAACATGCATGTTAGATTTAACCGGAATTGAAATAAGTGTAGAATGTGCCTCCTTTTTCTTACCATTTGGACACTTATCCTTGTAGTGTCCTTTTTCGTTACACCCAAAGCATATGATATTGTCCTTTTTCTTTGCTTTGATGGAGGTGGAGGCTAGGTTAACTTCTTCTTCAACCTTGGATGAAGTGGATGCTTCCTCTTGTTCCGGCATGGTTGAGGGTCTCTTCTCAACCTCAATCCGTGAGGTGATGACCTCCTCTTCTTCTCTTGAGGAAGTTGATGATTCTTCTTCCGTTTTCTCCTCACTTGAAGATGTATATGATTCAATTCTCTCCTCTTCTTAAATCATTAAGCTTACTTCATCGAGATCTTCTATTAGTTGGACTCGTGTAGGATTTTCATGGAATTTGACCACCTTTTTCCATAGCTCATGTGCATTTGAATATTTTCCTACACCATTCAAGACATTGTTAGGCAAAATATTAATCAATTAATCAATTACCTTTTCATTCGCCTTGGATTGCATTTGTTGCTCCTTGGTCCAATATCTTGGTCGAACCTTCTTCCCATGCTTATCTCTCGGAGCTTCAAATGGATAATTTAGTGCGATCATTAAATCCCAATCCATATTAAACCATACCTCTATTCGCATCCTTCAATAATCAAAACTCTCTTGATCGTAAGGAGGTGGGATGTTGATGTCATCCCCTAAGCATTCTTCACACACCATTTTCTCTAGCCCTTTGCTCTTCTTGGCGGTTATTCCAATCACGAGCGGTCCTTCGCTCTGATACCAATTGTAGGATCATTTCTGTACGCTAGAGGGGGGGTGAATAGCAATTTTTGAATCTCTTCTTCCTACACGGTTAGTTTGCACAGTGGAATATACAATAAAAACAATAAGACAAACACTAACCAATGCTAACACGGAAGATTTACTTGGTATCCACCCTGGACGGGTGACTGATCCAAGAATCCGTCGGTGGATCAATCCCCGGATAACCTCCGGCTAACTCTCGTCGCTCCTTGTGGGTGGAGAAACCTCGCCACAATCCCAAGCAAACCTTGAGCACAAAGACTACTATCTTGTCTTTAACCAAGACAAGATTCGTCAAGAATCTCAGCCACCATGAAGTCTTCATTAAATAGGACTCAGGCTGAAACCCTCGCCACCAGTCGACTGCCCCTAGGGCAGTCAACTGGTGCCACTGAAATTCGACCATTGCACCCCAACGTTCGAATTCTCAGCCAACTCACCAGCCACCTACCAGTCGACAGCTACCAGGGCAGTCGACTGGTCCAGGAGACAAAACCTTTCTGTGAGTTTTATCAGTCGACTGCCCCAATGGCAGTCGACTGCCCCACTCACACACCTAGGGTTTCCCTTCCCGAGTACACTTCTCTCAGCACTCGAACCCTAGGACTTTCCCGAATACAATCACACAACACTCGTACCCTCACGACTCAACTGACTCCTCATCGGTAGCCACGACTATCGCCTTCGCGGCCTCTTCATCTTCATCTCCCGTCCCTCAGATGCACACAAGCCTCCAGCTTGCCTCCATGCCATCCTTCACGCATGCCTCGAAGTCCGCGCCCTTCAGCTCATCGTCCCTGCTCTCCAAGGTCCCTCGGGTGCACACAAGCCTCCAGCTTGTCTCCATGCCACCCTTCACCGTACCGAGGCTGTCCAATCAAGTCAATATGTGTACCTGTACAACCTGCACACTCAACATACATATATAAGAACACAAGGGTAAACCTAACTAAAACCCTTTGCCCAAACATCAAAACTCATGATCACTCCGGATCACAGATTGCCTCAACAATATGGGTCTTAGTGATCAATAGGGTCAGATATAGAATTTTAGGTTTGGAGGCTGCATAAACTCGATCCTGGTTCCGAACCGACGGTTCAATGCCTGGGGGGTCGACCCTTAACCTTAATCATCTAAGATAGTTACGGTTCACGGTTCAAAACGGTTGGTTCATTATTCATGCATGATTCGTTATGGTTCAAGATTATTATATTAAAAAAATAAAATTATAAATTCATAAAAAAGTTTATACTTAATTAAATAATCTTCTTATCTACTTAGAATATTGAAGAAACAAAATCTACGTAGTTTTCTTACCTTTTTACTCTATTATCTTATGAAGTGACATTATTAATGAGTCATTAGTTAGATTTCTTTTAATTGTTAATGAAAATAATATAAAAATAATAAGATAAAATCCTTATTTCTAGAATTTAGAAAATAATGAATACTAAATCGTAGTCATTAATAAAAAAAATTAAATAATCACAACCATTAAAAAAATATTTACTTTCTCATTCTTATGAAAGAAAATTATAGTTAGTTATTAAATAATTAACTAATGCATATGAATGTTTAGTTGATATAAGAGTGTAGCTCTTCCAGTTGATTAGGATACTTCACCTTCAAAAAAGAGATTAGGGTTCAATCTTTGCTAATACATTTTTTTAAAAAAATTTATTAAAAAATTTCTTCTATAAATTAAAAAAAAATTGTTGAACTGCCCATGAATCGACCTTGAAAATGGTGGTTCACGGTTAATGGGTTGATTGAACTATAATCGACCCGAGCCATAGGTGTTAGTTGAAGCCCTAGAGCCAATTATGTGATGATTGACTAGAGATTTTTTGTATCATATTCTATCATTAATAAAGGCATATTTGGTTATTATACTTTATATTTATGCCAAATAACTAAGTATAATAATATCTTTGGGTAGTAGGTTCTTATCTACATTATAACGATTGTTGAATTGTAACGCCCGCTTTTTTTTTCCCTAAGTGGCGTTACGTTAACATGCTTAGGGCATGTAGACATCATAAGGCAGCGGAATAACTTAACTTATACATGCCCTATTACCATTCTTAACTTATTGACATGAGAACCTTAGCATATTAACTTTGAACTTAAGCATCATATCATGTCTCACATAACATCATATCATAAGGTTCCATAAGTCATTATTCAAACATATAAGTAAACATATAGTTTCCTGGGCCAAGTCACTACGACACACATGCGTTCTTGCCCTCCTGCTGCTTCCTTCATTATCCCCTTGAATGATCTGCGGTATAAGGAAATAAGACTATAAGCACACAAGCTTAGTAAGACTCTTTCCTACTCACAAAACCATTCATCATTCATCATCTCATAATGAGCACATAAAACATTAACATACTTGGTGCTCTACTTAGAACATAACATCTTGCATCTCTTATCGTATACATAGCATGGCATGAACATAAACATAGTAACATTCTAAGCATGGCATGATACATGGCATAAACATAAACATCATAGACATTCTAAGCATGGCATAATTCATTCATTCTCATGGCACAATTCATAAACATAGTGAACATTCTAAGCATGGCATAATTCATGGCATATTGTAAACATAGTGAACATTCTAAGCATGACATAATTCATGGCATAAATTATAAACATAGTGAACATTCTAAGCATGACATAATTCATGGCATATCGTAAACATAGTGAACATTCTAAGCATGACATAATTCATGGCATAAATCATAAACATAGTGAACATTCTAAGCATGGCATAATTCATGGCATATCGTAAACATAGTGAACATTCTAAGTATGGCATTATTCATATCATAGCATATGAACATCTTCCTAACATAATCATGGCATAAATCATTCATTCTCATACATACTTCTTAACATGAACGTAAGCATATCATCTTATCAACATAGCATAGTGCATAGCATGAATGGATGCATGAGTGGAATGCATATACATAAGGGATGCTTAACTTTTAAAACATACTTTTAATTTGCTTAAACATAATCATCATAACATCATTTGGGGTCCCTGACTTGTACCACATACATACATCATAGCGCGCATCCCTAGCAAGTCCGAGGTCGCGAGCCCCAACCTACTAGGGTAAGGACAGCATAGTCGGTAGTCCCCGAACCGAGGCGTTCTTAAGGTGCCCATCCCTGTTGCACAGCTCCGGTAGTGCCAGAACTGTGGACAGCTTCAGTAGTCCAGAACCGGGGCATTCTTAAGGTGCCCATCCCTTGGACCCATACTTCGATCCGGTACAAGCCCATACATAAAGTAAAATACTTTTCATGTTTCATCATTCATAAGACATTCATGGCATACTTATCATAGCATAACTTGTTACGGCTCGGCCCGTCTACCTTCCCATTTACCGGTCCTCTCGACCGTCGTACCATCGACCATCGACCGTGCCGTTTAGCATATTTATGCCTTAAAGACATAAGCATCATCTTTCATTCATCATACTTGTCATTCATCATTTTCATTCTTAGACATGGCATATGTACACATCATTCATAGAGCATGGCATACATTCGTATTATCCTAAAACATGGCATATCATTCGTAAACATGGCATATCATTCATAAACATGACATATCATGCATAAACATGGCATATCATTCATAAACATGGCATATCATTCATAAAACACAAATCACATATTACCATAGGGCCATTGGGACCCTTACTTGAAATAAATCTTAACTTTTACCCTATTAACCCTTCTTGGCCGAAACTTGTGGAGTCCCAAGGCCATGTGAAAATTCACATAATCACCTTCCATCATCCTTATATCATGGCAACACATAAACATATGCTTGAAGTTAAAGACTCAACCCTAACCCTTGGGTCCTTGGGGTTGGCCGAACCATATGGGGCCTCTAGGGTACCCCAAAAATTCCCAAAAATTATACCTAACCTCTACACATCATAAGGGAACAGAAAATAACATTATCATGATTTTTAGCATAATTATAGACCTTTAAAACATGGTGGCCGAAACCCTTAAACTCAGGGTTCTTAGTTTTTGTTTCTTTCATGTTGGCCGAAACCCTAGGGTGTCCTAGGGTACTCCAAAAATTCCCAAAAATTATACTTAACCTCTACACATCAGAAGGGAACATTAAAAAACATTATCATGATTTTTAGCATAATTATAGACCTTTAAAACTTGGTGTCCGAAACCCTTAAACTCAGGGTTCTTAGTTTTTGTTTCTTTCATGTTGCCCAAAACCCTAGGGTGTCCTAGGGTACTCCAAAAATTCCCAAAAATTATACTTAACCTCTACACATCAGAAGAGAACATTAAAAAACATTATCATGATTTTTAGCATAATTATAGACCTTTAAAACTTGGTGTCCGAAACCCTTAAACTCAGGGTTCTTAGTTTTTGTTTCTTTCATGTTGGCCGGAACCCTAGGGTGTCCTAGGTTACTCCAAAAATTCCCAAAAACTATACTTAACCTCTAAAAATCAGAAGGGAACATTAAACAACATTATTATGATTTTTAGCATAATTTTAGATCTTAAAAACATGGTGGCCGAAACCTTTAAACATAAAGTTCTTGGTTTTCTTTCCTTTCAACATCAAATCCAAAAACCAACCACTATATCATACTAAAAATCATAAAAATCATAGGGAACTATTATACCACAGGTGAGGGAGTCTTACCTTGGTTTTCTTGATTTTTCGAACCTTGGAAGAGAAGAAAATGGTAAGATCTTTGGACCCTTGAACACCCTTGTCCTTGTATCCTTGGAAGAGACTTTAGATCTAGGAGATGGAACCTTGGTGGAAGTTTTTCCAAGGGGAAAGCCACTTCTTGGTGCTCAGCAAGAATGAGGGGAGGAAGAGTTTCGAAAATGAATGTAATGGGAAGAAGAAGTAACTCCCAAAACCCCCCTTTAATAGCCCATTAAGGAGGTAAATGAAGAGTCTCTCCATGACCCTTCATCTTCTTCTATGCTTTAACCAATATCCACTTCATTTCCTCCCAACAATCACTTGCTAGGTGAGTTGGTTAAAGCATGCATGGTTGTCCAAGAGGTCTAAGGTTCAATCTTTGGCTCATGCACATTTATTTTTATTTTATTTTTATTTCATTTATTTTATTATTTTTATTTTCCCTAAATTCCGAAAATTCCCCTAAAATCATCCATAATTATGCTAATATTCCTAAATAAAATTCTTTTATATTTATATTAATTTTACCTAATTAATACCATTTTGGAGCCCATTTAAAGCTCATTAGTACCTAATTTCTCCATTAAATAGAAAAATTAGGCTAAGACTTACCCATAATCATGCTAATATGCCTAATTAAATCCTATTTATATTTATACTAATTATTACCGGAAATCCACCTATAATCATGGTACTAAAAAAGCCCACATAAAGCCCATTTAGTACTTAGTTTTCTCAATTTAAATGAGAAAACATGGATTTTCTAGGCCAAAGTTCTCCTTAATATTTCTAGGTCCCTTGGAAAATTATTTAAACATGCTTAATATTTTAAGAAAATATTAAGAGAATTTTCCGGGTCGTTACAATCCCCCATACCTCGTGAAAGTTCGTCCTCGAACTTAGAATAACTCCGGATACTTGCGCCTCATCTCGTCCTCGCGCTCCCAGGTAGCTTCTTCGAACCGTTGACTTTGCCATAGGACCTTGACTAAGGGCACTTCCTTACTCCTCAGCTTCTTGACTTCCCTATCCAAAATCTGGATGGGCCTGCTCTCATAGCTTAGGTCCTCTTGCACTTGCACCGTCTGTGGCTCGATCACTTGGTCCATATTTGGGATACACTTTTTCAGCAGGGACACATGGAATACGTTATGGATAGCTGACATCTCTGGAGGCAGCTCCAGCTCATATGCCACCTTACCGACTCTTTTCAGAATCAGGTACGGCCCCACATAGCGTGGGCTTAGTTTTCCTTTCTTCCCAAATCTTGTCACCCCCTTCATAGGAGCCACCTTCAGAAACACCCAATCTCCAACATTAAACTCCAGGGGTCTACGTCGGACATCGGCATAACTCTTCCGGATCGCTGATGTTTTGCCTTTACTTGCTGGCAGGTTAGGCATGTACCAACATGCTGCGCCACATCTCTCTTCATGTCGGACCACCAGAATTTCTCCTTCAGGTCTTGATACATTTTGGTGGATCCCGGGCGCATCGAATAAGGGAAAATTCTTCCACTCAAGGAACCGATAATATTACTAACATGATTATGTGTACTTTATTCACGGCTTCTTAATTGCTTATATCCTTGATGATATA
>JAGFNQ010008548.1:0-33365 GCA_024364735.1 Boesenbergia rotunda | reverse complement strand
TAAACATAGTAGACATGGCAATACTTCATGGCATAATCATAAACATAGTAGCATGGCATAATTCATGGCATAACTCATAAACATAGTAGACATGGCATATTCATGGCATAACTCATAAACATAGTAGACATTTCTAAGCATGACATTTATTCATGGCATAAATCATAAACATAGTGAACATTCTAAGCATGGCATTATTCATATCATAGCATATGAACATCTTCCTAACATAATCATGGCATAAATCATTCATTCTCATGCATACTTCTTAACATGAACGTAAGCATATCATCTTATCAACATAGCATAATGCATAACATGAATGGATGCATGAGTGGAATGCATATACATAAGGGATGCTTAACTTTTAAAACATACTTTTAATTTGCTTAAACATAATCATCATAACATCATTTGGGGTCCCCGGCTTGTACCACATACATACATCATAGCGCGCATCCCTAGCAAGTCCGAGGTCGCGAGCCCCAACCTACTAGGGTAAGGACAGCATAGTCGGTAGTCCCCGAACCGAGGCGTTCTTAAGGTGCCCATCCCTGTTGCACAGCTCCGGTAGTGCCAGAACCGTGGACAGCTTCGGTAGTCCAGAACCGGGGCGTTCTTAAGGTGCCCATCCCTTGGACCCATACTTCGTTCCGGTACAAGCCCATACATAAAGTAAAATACTTTTCATGTTTCATCATTCATAAGACATTCATGGCATACTTATCATAGCATAACTTGTTACGGCTCGGCCCGTCTACCGGCCCATTTATCGGTCCTCTCGACCGTCGTACCGTCGACCATCGACCGTGCCGTTTAGCATATTTATGCCTTAAAGAAATAAGCATCATCTTTCATTCATCATACTTGTCATTCATCATTTTCATTCTTAGACATGGCATATGTACACATCATTCATTGAGCATGGCATACATTCGTATTATCCTAAAACATGGTATATCATTCATAAACATGGCATATCATTCATAAACATGGCATATCATGCATAAACATGGCATATCATTCGTAAACATGGCATATCATTCGTAAACATGGCATATCATTCATAAACATGGCATATCATTCGTAAACATGGTATATCATTCGTAAACATGGCATATCATTCATAAATGGCATATCATTCATAAACATGGCATATCATTCATAAACATGGCATATCATTCGTAAACATGGCATATCATTCGTAAACATGGCATATCATTCATAAAACACAAATCACATCTTACCATAGGGCCATTGGGACCCTTACTTGAAATAAATCTTAACTTTTACCCTATTAACCCTTCTTGGCCGAAACTTGTGGAGTCGCAAGGCCATGTGAAAATTCACATAATCAACTTCCATCATCCTTATATCATGGCAACACATAAACATATGCTTGAAGTTAAAGACTCAACCCTAACCCTTGGGTCCTTGGGGTTGGCCGAACCATATGGGGCCTCTAGGGTAGCCCAAAAATTCCCAAAAATTATACCTAACCTCTACACATCATAAGGGAACATTAAGTATCATTATCATGATTTTTATCATAATTATAGACCATTAAAACATGGTGGCTGAAACCCTTAAACTCAGGGTTCTTAGTTTTTCTTTCTTTCATGTTGGCCGAAACCCTAGGGTGTCCTAGGGTACTCCAAAAATTCCCAAAACTTATAATTAACCTCTACAAATCACAAGGGAACATTAAACAACATTATCATGATTTTTATCATAATTATAGACCTTTAAAACTTGGTGGCTGAAACCCTTAAACTCAGGGTTCTTAGTTTTTGTTTCTTTCATGTTGGCCAAAACCCTAGGGTGTCCTAGGGTACTCTAAAAATTCCCAAAAATTATACTTAACCTATACACATCAGAAGGGAACATTAAACAAGATTATCATGTTTTTTATCATAATTATATACCTTTAAAACATGGTGGATGAAACCCTTAAACTCAGGGTTCTTAGTTTTTGTTTCTTTCATGTTGGCCGAAACCCTAGGGTATCCTAGGTTACTCCAAAAATTCCCAAAAATTATACTTAACTTCTAAACATCATAAGGGAACATTAAATAGCATTATACAGATTTTTAGCATAATTTTAGATCTTAAAAACATGGTGGCCGAAACCATTAAACATAAAGTTCTTGGTTTTCTTTCCTTTCAACATCAAATCCAAATACTATCCAATATATCATGCTAAAAATCATAAAAATCATAGGGAACTATTATACCACAGGTGAGGGAGTCTTACCTTGGGTTTCTTGATTTTTCAAACCTAGGAAGAGAAGAAGATTGCAAGATCTTTGGATACTAGAGCCCCCTTGTCTTTGTATTCTTGTGAAGACCTTAGATCTAGGAGATGGAACCTTGGTGGAAGCTTTTCCAAGGGGAAAGCCCCTTCTTGGTGCTCATCATGAATGAGGGGAGGAAGAGTTTCGAAAATGAATGTAATGGGAAGAAGAGGTAACTCCCAAATCCCCCCTTTAATAGCCCATTAAGGAGGTAAATGAAGAGTCTCTCCAAGACTCTTCATCTTCTTCTTAATCTTAACTTATATTCATTTCATTTCCTCATAGAAATCCCTTGCTAGTTGAGTTGGTTAAGGCTTACATGGTTGTACAAGAGGTCCAAGGGTCAATCCTTGCCTCATGCACCTTTATTTTTATTTCATTTATTTTATTATTTTTATTTCCTAAATTCCGAAAATCCCCCTAAAATCACCCATAATTATGCCAATATTCCTAAATAAAATTCTTTTATATTTATATTAATTTTACCTAATTAATACCCATTTTTTGAGCCCATTTAAAGCTCATTAGTACTTAGTTTTCTCAATTTAAATGAGAAAACATGGATTTTCTAGGCCAAAGTTCTTCTTAATATTTCTAGGTCCCTTGGAAAATTATTTAAACATGCTTAATATTTTAAGAAAATATTAAGAGAATTTTCTGGGTCGTTACAAGTTTTTTTTGGTGAAAAACTTCTCTAGAAATTTCTTAAAGATTTTATTTTTCAAAATCCCTAAAGTGTTTCCAAGCAAATTCTTTTAAGTGTGCAAAATTTTTTTGGTAAATAAATTTTTTCCCAACTCTCAAAGTGGAAACATTTTTAAGGGAAATTTAGCTTCAAAATCTTGCCTATGTAAATTTTTTTAGTAGAATTCTTTTTGCAAAGTCTTGTAAGTAAAAGTTTTTTTAAACAAAATTTAAGCTTGCAATACTTTTCAAAATGGAAAATTGCCTAAGTGTAAAAAGTATTTTGTTGATGCAAATGCTTTTACTCTATTTTTGAAAAACACTTTGTCAAAAACTTAGATGTTTTACAAAAACTCAAAACTCCCTATTAGATATTTTGTTCAACCATGAATCTTTTTTGATATATGTCAAAGGGGGAGGAAAGGTCAATGTTAAGTGTTTTATAAACAATCATTCAGGATTGCAGGGGAAGGATGAGAAATAAATTTTTTTTTTTTTTACGGTTCAAAACTACATTTGGTTATAAACTTTACTCTGCTCAAAACTACTAAAATTTATTGGTTTATACCTTCTCTTCTTAAAGGTTATAATGTTTACTCAACTTTGAATTGTGTTACCATAAATTAAAAAGGGGGAGATTGTTGGTGCCGAAAGCACCATATCGAACCTTGTTTTGATATTGGCAAAGGGTTCAAAGTTAAGTATTATTGGTGCTCTAACGATGTTACCCAAGTGTGCAGGAAATGTCCTAGGAACACTAGGCACGAAGTCCTGGTTCTAAGAATTGGGCACTAAGTCCTTGCCGCGGGCTGGGCAACTAAGTCCTGACATAAGGTTGGGCAATAAGTCCTAGTCGTCGATTGGGCACTATGACCTGCCCGAGGGATGGGCACCGAAGACCTGGTGAGTAAATCTGGGCACTAAGACCTGGCCGAGGGTTGGCCACCAATGACCTGGTGAGTAAAGCTAGGCACTAAGTCCTGGTCACGGACTGGGCCCGAAGACCTGGTGAGTAAAGCTAGGCAAAAGTCCAACTGGAGGAGTCGGTTGGCAAAAAGGTAAATTCTCCCGAGAGGAGTAGGTGAGGACGCGTTCCCCATAGAGGGAACATTAGGCGCTGGTTCGACCTAGGGTTCTATTTGGGAGACCCAAAGTAAGAACCAAGACAACTTAGGTTGTAAGTAATGGCTAACATATTTGCTTCTTGTGTTTTGGAACTAACCTTGGTTGCAGGGAATGAAGGAATATGTTTTTGCAGCTCAAGCGCCTCAAAGGAGTGAGGCGCCTCACTGGGGCTAGGAGCTCGTATGGATACAGGCGCCCCAGTTGAAGCCTAAACCAAAGCAAGCGAAGAAAAACTACCACGAAGCCTCTGGACATACTCAGCTCAGCTGCCCGGGACCATACGGGTGCTCCCATCAGCTCATGCGCCCCTGTGAAGATGGATAAGCGCTGACCGAGCCTAAGGATAAGAGATCGCACAGGAAAGGCCACGTGTAGGCGCCCCCATCGACACAGGCGCCCCCATGGGTGCTATAAAAGGGGGGTTCACCCCCAAAGCTTCGAAGAACATCATTGACAATGCTCTAAGCTCTTTCGTTCAAGCACTACACTCTAACACGCTCCAACTTCGAGATTCCAATGCCGACGACAACCCTCTACTTCGAAATTCGATCCACCTCGGGCGTCAGTAACGAAAAGTGTTGCAAGTTTAATTTTTAGTTCTATTTCTGTACTCAATTTGTAAAACTTTTTTATGACTATAGAATTGCCCAAAGTAAATGGTCAAGGACCATGGGCCTTTGAGTAGGAGCCGACCGCGACTCCAAATCAAGTAAAACCAAATTGTGTTTGCGTTTGTTCTGTTATTTTCTGCTGCGTATATTTTCTAGTTTTCTGAAAAAATTTGATATCGATATTAACCCCCACCCCCTCTATCGATTTCTCTGATCCAACAAGTGGTATCAGAGCCAAAGATCCAGGACATCCTAGGGTTCTATTTGGGAGACCCAAAGTCAGAACCAAGACAACTTAGGCTATAAATAATGGCTAACATATTTACTTCTTGTGTTTTGGAACTAAGCTTGGCTACAGGGAACGAAGGAATGTGTTTCTACAGCTCAAGCGTCTCAAACGAAGAATTTTTTTTCCCTCATACTTCCCCTGCAACCCTGAATGATTGTGTTATAAAACACTTAACTTTGACCTTTCCTCCCCCTTTGACATATATCGAAAAGAATATTCATGGGTGAACACAATATCTTATAGGGAGTTTTGAGTTTTTCCAGTGATATGCATTTTTTGTAAAACTTCTAAGTTTTTGACAAAGTGTTATTCAAAACATAGAGTAAAAGCCTTTGCACCAAAAAAACTTTTTACACTTAGACAATTTTCCATTTTGAAAAGTTTTGTAAACCTAAATTTTGTTAAACAACTTTTACTTACAAGGCTTTGGAAAAAGAATTCTACTAAAAAATTTACTTAGGCAAGATTTTGAAGCCAAATTTCCCTTAAAAATGTTTCCACTTTGAGAGTTGGGAAAAATTTTGTTTACCAAAAAAAATTTTGCATACTTAGAAGAATTTACTTGGAAACACTTTAGGCATTTTGAAAAACAAAATCTTTAAGAAATTTCTAGATAAGTTGTTCACAAAAATAAAACTTTACTTAGAAATATTTGCCAAAATTTTCAAAAAGTTTTTGCTCAGACAAATTTTATTTACTTAGGAAAAAGCATGTACCTAAAAAAAATTTGAAACACTTAGACATACTTAGAAAATTTTGAAGCACTAGAAATACTTGAATGCACTTGAAGTATTTTGACAGTACTTTGAAATTTTAACAGCACTTAGCCCTTAAAAAAATTTGAAGTACTTAGAAATTTTTGCTTTACTTTTTGAAAAAGAGATAAAATTTAAAAAAAAATCCTTTCTCTCTTTCTTTCTCTCCCCCTTAATGTGAAACTCTTATCCTTATGTTTTTGACCATTTCCAATTGCAAAACTGAAACATTGCACAAAGCTCCCTCATGATTTGAAATTTTCCCCTTGAAGCTTTTCGAAAGAATACTTGAAAAGAATTCTAAGTATAAACATACTCATAAGTTCAGTATGAAATGATATTTAAAAACAAAATTTTCTGGGTATCACAAAGGAAATTCTAAGTTAGAAAAACATTAGGTTAAAGTGAAAATATTTTTGAGAGCTTCTAAGATAAACTTTTTTTGAAAAGGGGGAAAAAGTTTAAGGAAGAATTTAATTTTGACTTTTTCTACTCTCCCCCTTGGCCATATATCAATAAGGAACTTTTGAAAAATATATTTTGAAAGAAATTTAAAATTTGTGTATCAGAGCTTATGTGTCTTGAAAATATAAAAATTTTAACGAAAAAATAATGTCAAGAATTATGATAATTTCTAAGTAACAAAATTTTGAAAGAATGAAGAATTGATGCTCAAAAACAGAATTGGGGTCAAGTGTATATTCTTATTGAGTCCATGCATGATAAGCAACAAAAAATATTTAATCAATAAGTTTACTTGTTTTGAATATTTTGAAAAATGCAAATACTTTAGAAAAAATGCAAGTACTTTTGAACAATATTATGCCTTTTTTTTTTGAAAAAATATTAGTACCATTGAGAAATATTATACATTTTTGAAGAATACCAGTACTTTTGAAATATTATCTTTAAAACATAATATTTTCCTTGACTTGGTTTCTTTTCCAGTCTGACACAATCCTAGGAAACCTTGTTAACTACAAAGGCATTTCCCTAAGTGTCCTGGAAATTCTCCAAACTCAAGAAAATATTATTTCAAAAGATATTTCAAAAATGATTTTATAAGCCATAAAAACATTTAAAATAATAATATTTTGAAGGACAAATTACTTATGTTTTCGACAAAATTTTGAAAATATAGTGTATGAAAATATATTATTTTGAAATGTTTAATAACTCTTTTAATTTGACCTCCCCCTAACTTGACACAGTCCTAGGAAGCTTGTTGACCACAAGTACTCTTACTCTGAGACTTTAGGATTTGGTACAAATCATAAGAATTATCTACCAATTCCAAAAACTAATTGTCAGGCAAAGTTTTCGAATAATATTTTTCTTAAAGTATTTTTCTTTTGACTTAAACTCCCCCTAAATTTGACACGTCCTGACACATTCTAGGAGTTATTGTAGTCATAAAGACTATTTCCTCTGTGTCTTTAGGGTTTATTAAAATCAAAAGAATAGTTTTGAATAATAATATGGTAATTTTCAAGAAGATAATTTTAGAAAATTCAATTTGGAATGAAGATAATTTTTTAAAGCATAAGCCCCATTTTCGAAAATCATTTTGAAATGATAATGGTTTTACAGCACAAGTTTTTTTTTGAAACATCTGAATTTTTTTTTAAAAAAAACTCCCGTTGTATCTGACACCATCCGACTCTATCTAAGTGCCTTAAGGGACTTCAGTATTAACCAAGTTTGACAAGTTCATTAAAGTGAATTTTGAAAGAAAATGTAAGATTTTAAACATTAATAAACTAATGACATAAAAAAGCATGTTAACCAGAAATCATATTATAGCATAAAAGAAATAACAAGATTAACTTTGACAAAGGTATCTAAGATTTAGTTAAAATTTGTGTTAGATTCAAATTTATCAAATAGTAAATTGAATTTGATTTTCAATAATCGGCTTCTAGGTCTTGGCGAGGCACAAGGCCTTCTTTGGCCGTAGCCTTATTGAAGCAACAACCCTTTCCTCAACAAAGCCTTTTAATGAAAATTAATCTTCAAGTTACTTCTTGAAAGATTTTGGTCTAACTAGTTTTGGTCTTGGATCGGTAGCTTCGACTAGTTCCACCAGACTAAACAGACCAAGTAGGACATACTTGACCTTATTAGAAGGGCTTCCCTAACGTACTATCATCTCACCTCCTCCCAATACTATGTTGTTCAAATTTTAATTAAACCGTTTGTCCTTAAACTATCCAATTCTAATTCCAAGCAAGAAAAACTATGTAAAATTATAATGAGGGGAAATTTCTGGATTTTCTAAATTTGCAAGATTATTAATTAGTTTTTCTAGTATATCAATTTTAATTTTCAAACTCTCATTTTCTTATCTTAACATTTTGAAATTTGAATTTATTAGTATACATGATTTAATTAATTTACTTAGGCATGTGTCCATATCTAAATTTGACCAAGGGTGATTAATTAAACTATCAGCATTCATGGTAAAGAGTGGATTTTCATATAAATTAAAGTTACCCATCTTGGTAGGTTGTCCTGGATCTTTGGCTCTTCTATCTGTGTATTCATCTTTGTAATGCCCAAACTCCTGGCACTTGAAGCATTGGATGCGACTTTTGTCCTTTCGTTCTTTTGGAATTGGTTCCTTTGTCGCCGTCGATGGTGTCGTTCGTATCTTACGAGTAGGACACTTACTTTTGTAGTGCCCTCTCTCCTTGCATGTGTAACAAATTATTTGATTTTTAACATTTGAATTTACACTTTTACCTTTTGATTCCTTATTGGGAATCTCCCCCTTGATTCTTGCCACCTCGGATCTAGACTCATCTTCTGATTCTAGTTTGGATTCAGCTTTGGATTCGGGTTTAGACTCTGACTCGGCTGTCTGTGCTTGGACCGAGAGTGCAAGATAACTTAGGTGATCTTCTTCTTCGTCTGATTCGTCCGATGATTCAAACATCACACCATTAAAGACCTCAATATCGGAGCTCTCTTCGTGTAGGTTGATTGGCTTCTCCCACATCTCTTTAACACATTCGAATGGTCCGATCTACTTCAATTCTTCATTAGTTAGGTCACATTGTAGGATTGCAGTCGCCTTTGCATCTACCTCGATCTTCCTCAGAGTTGGTTCGTCCAATTTATCCCAAGCGATCGACATTCCATCTTCTGTAGGTACTGTAAACCCTGTTTGGATTATCATCCATAAATCCAGATGGGTCTTCAGGTGGGATTGCATTAAACCCTTCCAGGTACTAAAGTTCTCGCCAGAGAATAGGGGTGGACGGACACTATTCCATTCTTGATTGGCCATTTAAAATAATCCTTGCACACAAAAGAAATAACAAAAATGTACCAAGACTTGGTCTTGCATTAGAAGTGTGGGAGAGAGAAAAAAACTAGCTCAAAAGGTGTTACATGAAATTCGAGGTAAAATAATAATAAAATAATAAAAAAAAAATTATGACAAAAAAAATGTTGGCTTTATCAATTCTGATTAATGGTAAAAAAATAAGAATTAAAAAAATATTGCTCGAATTAAGGTAGCACGGATTCCAAGAAAAATATTAAAATAAAAAAAAAATTTATGACAAATTTTTAAAAGTTGATCGTTAAATCAATTCTGACTTATGGTGGAAAAATAAAAATTCAAAATTGAAAAAGGCGTACAAATATTATTTATTTGAAATAAAAAGCGAAAAATCTGAAAAAAATTCTTAAACTGGGGGTTGCACCAAGTTTGAGCCACCCGCTCTGATACCACTTGTTGGATCGGAGAAATCGATAGAGGGGGGGTGAATATCGATATCAAATTTTTCTAAAAACTAGAGAATATACGTAGCGGAAAATAACAGAACAAACGCGATCACAAGTTGGTTTTACTTGGTTCGGAGTCACGGTCGACTCCTACTCCAAGGCCCACGGTCCTTGACCGTTTACTTTAGGCAATTCTATAGTCGTAAAAAGAGATTTACAAATTGAGTACAAAAATAGATCTAAAAATTAAACTTGCAACACTTTTCGTTACCGACGCCCGAGGTGGATCGAATTTCGGAGCAGAGGGTCATCGTCAGCGCTGGAATCTCGAAGTTGGAGTGTGTCGGACCGTAGCGCTTGAATGAAAGAGCTTGGAGCATTGTGAATGATGTTCTTCTAAGCCTTGGGGGTGAACCCCCATTTATAGCACCCATGGGGGCGCCTATGTCGATGGGGGCGCCTACACGTGGCACTTCCTGCGCGATCTCTTATCCGCAGGCTTGGTCAGTGCTTATCCATCTTCATATGGGCGCCTGAGCTGATGGGGGTGCCCATATGGTCCCGGGCGCCTGAGCTGAGTATGTCCAGAGGCTTCGTGGCAGTTTTGCTTCGCTTGCTTTGATTTAGCCTTCAACTGGGGCACCCGTATCCATACGGGCGCCTAGCCCCAGTGAGGCGCCTCACTCCTTTGAGGTGCCTGAGCTGCAAAAACACATTCCTTCGTTCCCTGCAACCAAGGTTAGTTCCAAAACACAAGAAGCAAATATGTTAGCCATTATTTACATCCTAAGCTGTCTTGGATCTGACTTTGGGTCTCCCAAATGGAACCCTAGGTCGAACCGATGCCTAATGTTCCCTCTACGAGGAACGCGTCCTCACCTACTCCTCTCGGGTGAATTTGCCTTTTTGCCAACCAGCTACTCCGGTTGGACATTTGCCCAGCATTACTCACCAGGTCTTCGTGCCTAGTCCGTGACCAGGACTTAGTGCCCAGCTTTACTCACCAGGTCATCGATGCCCAACCCTCGGCCAGGTCTTAGTGCCCAGTCCACGACCAGGACTTATTGCCTAACCTTATGTCATGACTTAGTTGCCCAGCCCGCGGCCAGGACTTAGTGCCCAATTCTTAGAACCAGGAGTTCGTGCCTAGTGTTCCTAGGACTTTTCCTGCACACTTGAGTAACATCGTTAGAGCACCAATAATACTTAACTTTAAACTCTTTGCCAATATCAAAACAAGGTTCGATATGGTGCTTCTGACACCAACAACATGCTCAGCATGTTGATAATTGTTGAACCCAATCTCAAGAAAATCAAGACCAGTAATCTACTGATGGTACAGAAGGGCAATGGCAAATGGAAGCGTAAGGGCAAGGGTAAGACCCGAGCTAAAGGTAAGGTCAACTCTACTGTACTGAAGGCCAAAGGAGGGGTCCCTAACGATGGGACCTACTTCCACTATGGTGAGACTAGACATTGGAAGAGGAACTGCAAACTCTACCTAAAGAAATTAATTAAAGAAGAAAAAAAGTGAGACTTCTGCCTCAGGTATTTTTGTCATAGAAGTCAATCTATCCATTTTTTCTTCTTGGGTATTAGATATCGGTTGTGCATCTCACATTTATACTAATGTGCAGAGCCTTCGCAGAGCTAGATCATTGGCAATGGGTGAAGTGGACCTACCAGTAGGCAATGGTGCAAGAGTTGCTGCTATAGCTGTAAGAACATATTTTTTGTCTTTGCCCACTGGGCTTATCTTAGAACTAGATGAGTGTTTTTATGTACTTGCACTAATTAAGAACATAATTTCTTATTCTTGTGTGGACAAGAAAGGCTTTTTATTTATCATAAATGACAAATGTTGTTCTATAATATTAAATGACTTGTTCTATTGTAGTGCACCACTTATGAATGGACTCTATGTTCTAGACTTAGAGAACCCAATCTATAATATAAATACCAAACGGTTTAAACCAAATAATTTGAATCAAACATATCTCTGTCATTGTCACTTGGGTCATATAAATGAGAGTCGCATATCCCAGCTCCATAAGGATGGATTACTGGACTCATTTGATTTTGAATCATATGAGACATGTGAATCTTGTCTTCTAGGCAATATGACCAAGACTCCATTTAGTAGACACGGCGAAAGAGAGACAGACTTGTTAGGACTCATACATACTGAAGTATGTGGCTCCTTCAATGTCGCAGCTAGAGGAGGCTATCAGTACTTCATCACTTTTATTGATGATGTAAGTAGATACGGCTATGTGTATTTCATGAAACACAACTCGGAATCCTTTGAAAAGTTCAAAGAATTCAAGAGTGATGTACAAAACCAACATGGAAAGAGTATTAAGATGCTTTGATCGGATCAAGGTGGTGAATAACTTAGCCAAGAGTTGCGTGACCATCTAGCTGAGTGTGGGATCATATACCAACTCACTCCACCTGGATCACCATAGTGGAATGGTGTGTCCGAGTGGGCAAATCATACTCTAATAGATATGGTACGATCGATGATGAGTCAGACAGATCTTCTTACTTCCTTCTGGGGATTCACTCTAGAGACGACTATTTTCACACTTAACCGAGCTCCATCAAAAGCCGTCATAAAGACACCATATACGATATGGATTGGGCAGAGTCCCACGATGTCTTTTATGAAGATTTGGAGTTGTGAGGCTTACATTCGACGTCAAGTCTCAGATAAACTATGACCCAAATCTGATAAGTGATATTTTGTAGGATATCCCAAGAAAACAAAGCCATATTACTTCTACAATCCCACACTAGGCAAAGTGTTTGTCGTTAGAAATGGCGTTTTTCTAGAAAGAGAGTTTATTTCTAGATGAAATAGTGGGAGTAATATCCATCTTGAAAAAGTTTAAGATGCAGATAGTACTGAGGCCTAGATGGATATTGAATAGGAACCACAATGTGTTGTAGATCATGAGATTATTGCACAAGAAGTTGTGTGTTGGTGCCGGAAGCACGAAGATGGTGTTGAGGCAATTTGTGGTCCGGAGTGACCAAGTGTTTTGATGTTTGGGCAAAAGGTTTAAGTTAGGTTTACCCTTGTGTTCTTATATGTGTATGTTGAGTGTGCAGGTTGTACAGGTACACATATTGACTTGATTGGACGGCCTCGGTACGGTGAAGGGTGGCATGGAGACAAGCTGGAGGCTTGTGTACACCCGAGGGACCTTGGAGAGAAGGGACGATGACCTGAGAGGCGCGAACTTCAAGGCATGCGTGAAGGATGGCATGGAGGCAAGATGAAGGCTTGCGTGCATTCGAGGGACGGGAGCCGAAGATGAAGAGGGCGCGAAGGCAATAGTTGAGGCTGCGGATGAGGAGTCAGTCGAGTCGTGAGGGTACGAGTGCAGTGTGATTGTACTCGGGAAATCCTAGGGTTTGAGTGCGGAGTGGAATGTACTCAGGAAGGGTAACCTTAGGTGGTTGAGTAGACTAGTCGACTGGCCTGGGGGCAGTCGACTGATGGAACTCACAGAAATGTCTCAGCCCTGGGACTAGTCGACTGCCCTGGGGGCAGTCGACTGGTTGGTGGTGTAACATCCAATAATTTTCATGAATTATTAGGAATTTTTCTGAATTTTATGGCAATTTTTTGAAATAAAAATAAAAAAAAAGGGAAAGGGTCGGGTGGAGGTTTGATCTCGTGACCACGCGGCAAGCTAGTCCTTAAGCGGGCTCGGCTAGTCGGAGGGTTGGGAGTATCAAGCACAGAAAAGGATGGATCAAAATTATGTTATAGGTAAGTAAGTCCTTTTCATGAAGAGGTGTTTCAACTTCCGCTTAAGTTGCGTTAAATCCCCTTTAGGGTATGGGAGTTGGCGGAAACAGGGGGCAAAGGGGGCTGCGAAAACAGGGAGAAAACAAGGGTTTTCTTCCTCCTTCTTCTTCCTCTTGAGTAGAGAACCTAGGGCTTCTTCCCCTAGGGCCAAGGAGTGAAGTTTCTCGCAAGGAAGAGAAAAGGAGTTCTACGCTAGGATTTTACTACATACTAAGTGAGTTTTCTTCAAGCAAAGGGGGGAGGGGTAAGTAGATCACTCACTGCAATAGAAGTAGTTTCGTCATGTATTTCTCGTTGTAGAACTATGTTTTGTGATCTAAGTGCATGCTTTAAGACTATTTTCAATTGTGTGTTTAAGTTTCTCAAGAAGACATATTTCTTATTATAGAACTTGACCTTGAGTAGGTTTTGTGTATGTGAATCTAAGCATGATAAGACCAAGTTCTTGAAAAGTCCCAAAAATGAGTTTTGGGTTAAGGGCACGCAAGGTGCTCGATGGAAGTTCCAAGTAAGAAAGGTAAAGGTTTGTAGTGCCAGATTTATGGAAAAAAAAGATAGCTTGATAAGTATAAACATTATGATTAAGAAAGTATTTTACTTTTGTAAAGTGACATGTACCGGGCAAATGAGAGGCCCACAGAAAGTTAGAAAGAAGCTCTAATAGGGTGCGGTGGCTAGCTACCCCGAAACCTATTAGGGATGCGCGCAATGGTACATTGATACCAGGTACAATGTCAAGGCCTAGAAAGTTGATTATTATTTTGAAGTATATGAGTATATGTATGTGTTTTCAGTTAAGTACATATTTTGTTATGTATGTTAACATTGTTATGTTACAAGCATGTTAAAAAGCAAGAGCAAGGAAGTTAGTGTTTTAAAGTATGGAAACAGATAAGTATCAAGTCTCAAAAGAAATTATGAGCATGTTAAGTTTGCAAGTGTTTTAATGTAAGTAAATATTTTCAAGCATGATTGAGCATGATAATTATATGAAAGTTCCCATATGCAAGTATTTCCAAGTGCATGTAATTTGAAGCGAGCATCCTTTGAAAAGAGCATGTTTATCATCGATCGCATGGATTTGTGAGTTAGGATTTACTTACTAAGCAAATCGCTTATTAGTTGCATTTCTTTCTATTGCAGATAAAGGTAAAGAAAAAGCATAAGCTAAGGAGGCGAACGGGACTTGCGACTCCTACTCCAAGGCCCACGGTCGTTGACTGTTTTCTGCGGGCAATTCTATATGTCGCAAAAATAGTTTACAAAAGATTTTACAGAAATTAGTAAAGTAAACTAAAATAGCTCTTCATTACCGATGTCCATTATAGATTGAATTTTCGGAGCAGAAGGACGTCGTCGGCGCTTGTATCTCGAGTCGGGAGGTTTCCGGAGTAGAGCGCGGGAGCAGAAGAGCATAAGAGCGTTGAATGAATTGTTGTTGTGAAGCCTTGGTTCGAGGGTCCTTTTATAGCACCTGGGAGCGCCCGGATCGTCGGGGACGCCCCCCCCCCCCCACGTGTCAGTCGATCCACCTCCTTCTCGGTCAGCTCTGATCCCTTAAAACTCGGGATCAAGCTTTGACCGGGGCGCCCAGGACGCTGGGGGCGCCCGCATTGACCGGGTCAGACTCTTATCCTCTTGGCTTCGCTGGAGCTGCTTCGACTACTTGCCCTGGGGGTACCCGCACTATCCGGGGCACCCAGGAGAATCGTGGGTGCCCAGCCCAGTAGTTGCAGAAGCAGTTCTTTTTCTTCGACTGTTTTGGGTTCACCTTGGGGGCGCCCGGGACACTCTGGGTGCCCTGGTCAGCAGTTGCCTCACTCCTTTGAGGCTCTCTGAGCTGCAGACACTTGTTCCTTCGGTCCTGCATCCAGGGTTAGTCCAAAACACCATAAAGTAATAAGAAGTTAGTTTATACAGCCTCAGCTGTCTTGGTTCTGATTTTGGGTCTCCAAAATGGAACCCTAGGTCGAACCGACGACTACTATTCCCTCGACGGGGAACGCGTCCTCACCTACTCCTCTCAGGAGAATGTACTTGATGCCAACCGGCTCCTCCGGTTGGACTTTTGCCTAGCGGTCCTTCGCCAGGTCTTGGATACCAAGCTGTCCTTCGCCCGGTGCCTAGCATTCCTTCGCCAGGTCTTCAGTCCCAAGCTATCCTTCGCCTGGTGCCTAGCATTCCTTTGCTAGGGCTTTAGTACCCTAGCATTCCTTCGCCAGTGCCTAGCATTCCTTCGCTAGGGCTTTGTACCATTGCATTCCTTCGCCAGTGCCTAGTAGTCCTTCGCTAGGACTTTGTACCCTGGTATTCCTTCGCCAGTGCCTAGCAGTCCTTCGCTAGGACTTTGTACCCCGCACACTTGAGTAACATGTTAGATAACATTTATACCTTAACTTTAGAGCCCTGTTGCCATTATCAAAACTCAGGTTCGACTTGGGTGCATTCTGCACCAACAATCTCCCCCTTTTTGATTTATGGCAACCCTGGTTCAAAAAGTTAAGTTAATCAAAGCATATAAAGATTACCTTTTGTTCCCTCCCCCTGGAAGAAATCTCCCCCTAGATTTTTCAAAAATTCGTGGGGTTTTTGAAAATAGATTCTAAGTCTAAAGATGGTTTTGACTTAGAAAATTTTAAGCTTTTAAGCTATATTTTCCAAAATGATTTTCGTTGTGTACTTTGGAAAAAAAGATTTAATCACTTTGACAAATTTTGAAAACTTTAAGAAGGATTTTGAAAATTTTGAGTACTGAAAAAATTTTAACGCCTTAAGTTTAACGTACTCAAAAGTTTTTGAAAACTTAGTGAAGTTTGAAAAACTTAAGTACTTCTGAAAACCTTAAGTACTTAGAAAGTTTAAGTATTTTGAAAAGTTTTTGAGAAACTTAAGTGTTTAGAAAAGTTAAGTGCTTAGAAAATTTTGAAAAACTTAAGTACTTAGAAAATTTTGAAAAACTTAAGTACTTTGAAAAACTTTGAAAAACTTAAGTACTTAGAAAATTTTTGAAAACTTAAGTACTTAGAGAATTTTGAAAAACTTAAGTACTTAGAGAATTTTGAAAAACTTAAGTACTTTTTGAAAAAAGGATAGAGTTTGAAATTTTGAGATTTAGAAAAAAATTTAACAAAATTTTAAACTCTCTCCTTTCGTATCTCTCCCCCTTTGCCATATATCAAAAACAAATAAATATAGCAGAAACAGGATAAATCAATTGCATAAAGGAAAATAACTTGCATAATTTTGCTATACTGAACCAACTCATGATAAGAATTAGACTAAATCAGTCAATTTTCTCTTTTAGGGGTCTGTCTAACCCAATTAGCTACTTACTAACTGTTATAAATAGTAGTTTTCGTTAGGGTTAGTCAAGTTAAGTGTTCTGTTCAAGTTAGATTTTCTAGACTTGACACTTAACTTGATTGTTGTGTAAGTTGTATTTAGTGCCCCAATTACTGCAGATGCACTGACTTAAAGCATCTTGAATTAAGGCAAAGACCTAAGCATCTCAACCCTTCTAGGTTATCAATCAAAAGTACCCTAAGGTGCTTGTGAGATGCTGGCTTCTAAATCTATAGGTGCATGTAGTTCTAGGGTTAGGGCCTAGGCTAAGTCCATTTATGAAAAACCCTAGTTTTGAAAGGGGTAGTTTTTAAAATAAAACTAAGTCGAAAAGGAATTTAAAAAAACAAAAAAAACTGATTTTGAAATTAAGTAAAACAGTTTTTCAAATTCTTTTAGAAACTGATCAAGTAAAGCAGTAAGAAAATCAAAAGTAGAGTTAACCTATTCTACTAAGCACAATCCTAATTGCCTTCTTAGTGAGCTGAACTCAGACTCAGGTAAGGGTTTTGTGAATATATCAGCTAAGTTGGATTTAGAGTCTATATGCTTAAGTACTATTTCACCCCTGGCTACATGGTCTCTTACAAAGTGATGTGTAACTTCTATGTGTTTGGTTCTGGAATGTTGGATTGGGTTCTTAGTTAGATTAATTGAGCTTATATTGTCAATAAATACTTGAGTTTGGGTGTAGTTGAGCTGGAAGTCCTTAAGAGTGTGCATCATCCATAATAGTTGTGCTACACATTCTCCTAAGGCAACATATTCAGCTTCTGTTGTGGATAGAGCTACACAGTGTTGTTTTCTGCTGCACCAACTTACTAGACTATTTCCTAACAGTTGGCAGCTTCCACTCGTGCTATTTCTATCTAATTTACAGCCAGCATAATCAGAATATGAGTATCCTGACAAATCAAAGGTTGAGGTCCTAGGATACCAAATCCCTACATTTAGGGTGCCCTTAACATATCTTAGTATTCTTTTTAGGGCTGCTAAGTGTGTTTCCTTAGCACAGGTTTGGTATCTAGCACACATCCCTACAGCAAAAAGAATATCAGGTCTGCTGGCTGTAAGGTACAGTAGACTACCTATCATACTCCTATAGAGTTTAAGGTCTACTGGTTTACCATCAGGGTCACTATCTATTTTTACATTAGTGGCCATGGGGGTACTTATGCTTTTAGAGTTATCCATTTTAAATTTCTTTAATAACTCTTTTCCATCCCTAGTTTGTTTAATATGTAAGCCTAGGAAAAAGTTAAGTTCACCAACTAGGCTCATTTCAAATTCGTTTTCCATTATTTTAACAAATTCTTTTAGAAAGTTCGAGTTGGTGGACCCAAAGATTATGTCGTCTACGTAAATTTGGGCAATAAATATATCTTTTCCTAGGATTTTAATAAATAGGGTTGAGTCAATTTGTCCTTGTTTAAATTCTTTAGAGATTAAGTAAGTTGATAAACGTTCATACCAGGCCCTAGGTGCTTGTTTTAGCCCATATAGTGTTTTTGTAAGTTTGTAAACGTGGTCAGGTTTTTCTAAGTCCTCAAACCCAGGGGTTGTCCTACATAAACTTCTTCTTTAATGAATCCATTTAGAAAAGCTGACTTTACATCCATTTGGTATAGCTTAAATCCTTTATGGGATGCAAAGGCTAGTAACATCCTAATGGACTCAAGTCTAGCTACTGGGGCATATGTTTCGTCGTAATCTAATTCTTCTACTTGGCTAAAACCCTTCGCTACTAAGCGGGCTTTATTTCTGACTATTTCTCATTGATCATTTAGCTTATTCCTAAAGACCCACTTAGTGTCAATGATGGATTTGCCTTCAGGTTTAGGCACTAGTTCCCAAACTTGGTTCCTCTCAAATTGGGCTAATTCTTCTTGCATAGCTATGATCCAATCAGGATCAGGTAGGGCTTCATCTATAGTCTTAGGTTCTATTTTTGATATCATAGCTATTTGACTAAGGTTTCTATAGGAGGATCTAGTCCTGACTCCTAGAGTTGGATCACCCACAATTTGATCGGATGGGTGACTGAGTCTGGGTTTCTTGGTTCTTCTAGAACTTGGTTCAACCTTAGGTCCGGCTGGTCGGTTTGGTTCACTATTTGATTCGACTCTTTGAGCTGGTTCAATTGTTGGGTCAATAGTTGGTTGATTTGACTCAGTAGTTGGTTCAATAGTTAGTTCGTTTAATGATTCAATTAAGGGTTCAACAGTTTGTTCATTATTTTCTTAATCAGAATTTGATGAAGTTAGGTCTGGATTATCAGATGTTGAGTTGATTTCTTCATCAAATATTAAGTTTGTTGTTTCTTCAATTTTCTTAGTTTGTTTGTTGTAAACTCTATAAGCTCTACTTGTGGTTGAGTATCCTAGAAAGATACTTGGGTTGACTTGGACTGAAATTTTCCTAAATAGTCTTTGGTGTTTAGGATATGGACTTTACATCCAAAGACCCTTAGGTAGTGTAGATTTGGGAGTCTATGATAGTACAGTTCATAGGGTGTTTTGTTGTGTCGCTTGTTAATCAGAACCCTATTTTGGATGTAACACGCCGTACTAATTGCTTCTGCCCAATATTGGTTTGCTAAGCTAAATTCATTTAGCATAGCCCTAGCGGCTTCCTGTAGTGTTCTATTTCTTCTTTCGACTATCCCATTTTGCTGGGGGTTCTAGGACATGAAAATTCATGTAAATACCCATTTACCTTATAGAATTCCTCGAACCGTTGATTTTCAAATTCTCCCCCGTGGTCACTCCTAAGTCTTTTAACTTTAGTATCATTTTGATTTTCAATTAATTTACAGAATTCATTAAATATGTTTAGGGTTTCATCTTTGGTTTTTAGAAACCTAACCCAGGTGAACCTAGAGTAGTCATCAACTATTACTAAGCAGTATCGATTCCCGCTTAGTGACTTGGCTCCATGTGAATCAAATAGGTCAAGGTGCAGGAGCTCAAGTGTGGTTTGAGTTAGATCAGATTGGATTAGTTTGTGATTAGATTTGGTTTGTTTACCTCGATTACATGATTCACATATTAGGTTTTCATTATTTTTAATTTTGGGGATTCCTTTGATTAAGCCAAGTTGGGTGATTTTTGAGATAGTTCTCAGATTAGTGTGACCTAGTCTCCTATGCCAGAGATTTGATTGTTCTAACTGAGTTAACATACATTTAGGTACTAGGGGAAGGTTTATAGTGTATACATTATTTTTCCTAGTGCCCTTAAGCATGATTTCTGAGTCTTGCAGGTTCTAATCAGGCAGTTGGAATTGTTGAAAGTAACTACATAACCAGAATCACATAACTGACTTATGCTAAGCAAGTTAAAATTGAAGTTTTCAACCAAAAGAACTTTCTTAATCATAAAGTCAGATTTATGTTCAATATTACCTGACCCAATTACCTTGAGTGTAGCATTGTTGCCAAATGCCACTGAGCCTAGGTTCTTGAACTTGACTTAGGTGAATTTCAATTTATCTCCAGTCATGTGTCTGGAGCAACCGCTATCCAACATCCATTCGTCCAAATCTTTATGTTCCTACACATAAAGAGTTTTATTGGATCCAATTAGGATCAGGAATAGCTTAAATTGATTTCACAACCTAGTCTGTCTCACCCAAATCTAGGGTTTTCAATCACGTTAGCCTTATAGGTTTTGTGAGACAGGTTTTGATAAGTAAAATTATTTTGAAAAATTAATTTTTATTTTGAAAACCTTAAATTAATTTTTGAAAATAATTAAATTTATTTTTAAAAGAAATGTTTGATTCTACACCTAACTGAAAATGTGTGTTAGATTTGAATTTGACAAAGAATAATTTGAATTTGAAATTCAAAAATTGGCTTCCAGGTCTTGGCGAGGCACTAGACCTTCTTTGGTCGTAGCCTTATTGGATCATCAACCCTTTCCTTGACAAAGCCTTTTAATGAAGTTTCATTTTCAAAATTAATCTTTGAAAAATTCTGGTCTAACTAGTTTGGGTCTTGGATCGGTAGCTTCGGCTAGTTTCACCAGTCTAAAGAGACCAAGTATACTTGACCTTATTAGAATTGGTTTCCCTAACGTACTATCATCTCACCTCCACCCAATACTATGTTGTCAAGTTTCAGTTAAGTTTGTTCAGTCCTTATACTAACCATTCCTAAGTTTAAGCATGGTAAATTGCAGGAATTTAAATAAACAATCAAGCAAGCAAATTTCAATCAAGAATTAAATTCTATCTAACAATAAATATAGTTTTTAATTTGGCTCCCCCTGGACTAAAGCCACGGTAATGGTTAGGCATGATGTGAATCTTGTCCTTGGGGATCCAATAATGATTTGATCCAGATTGTTTGTTCAGGCACAGTTTAGGTACCCATGCCTGAACTTTACTTCTGGACTAATTCAGTACAGCAAAATAGGATCTTTGTCTAGATTTGGTTCTATATCCAAGTCCAGATCAATTTAGAACTGATTTCTGCTTTCCAAGAATCATGTCAAGACCCTTGGAACTAGAAGTGAATCGTTCTAATGCTGATCTAAGATCCTTAACCTGAGTTTTCAGGGAGGAGTTCTCTTTCTCAAGTTTTTTAACTTGAGTAGGAGTTCCTTCTTGAACCTTCTCAGTTAAGGGTTTAGAGTCAGCTCCCTCTTTCAGGAGTTTTACTTCCTGTCGGAGGGATTCGACTCGGAGTTTAGCTTTCGCCAAATCTCGAGAAAGATACGAAATTAGCTCATTTAATTGACATCTAGTAAATCCACTTACCTTGATTTCGCCATCTTCTGAAAAGGTCAGTCTGCCGTCGTCCTGTTCTGATTCTGACTCGGTCTCGACTTCTTCTGAGGCGGTTAGTGCTAGTAGGTTCGACTGTGGGACCTCTTCTTCTTCTTTGGAGTAGGACTCGTCCCACGTTGCTTGAAGTGCCTTCTTCCTTCTATTCTTCTTGGTTTCCTTTAGATTCGGACACTCCGTCTTGTAGTGACCCTTCTTCTTGCACTCGTAGCAGGTCACGTTGGGCTTGTTCTTTTCATTTGCGGGTTCAGCTGGTTCGTCCTTTCTTCGGCTGGCTTTCCTTCTGTTGGTCTGATTCTTCAGTTCTTTGTAGTAGTTTCTTGCCAGTCGGACCAGCTTAGGTCGATCTCCTTCTTCATCTTCTGAGTCTGAGTCTGAGTTAGACTCGGGTTCAGGTTGAGGCTTCTTCTTTGTTGTCCTTCCAGTTTTACCTGCAATAAAGGCAATACTTTTCTCGGCCAAATTGCAGTTAGTCTGTTCATGCAGTTCTAATTCAGAGAATAATTCATCTAATTTTATTTTAGAAAGGTCCCTTGAAATCTTGTATGCATCTACCATAGATGCCCACAAGGTGTTTCTTGGGAAAGCATTTAAAGCATACCTTATTAGGTCACAGTTTTCTACCTTGTGACCAATGGTGTGTAGACCGTTCATTAGTTCTTGAATTCGGGCGTGAAGCTGAGCTGCTGTTTCGTTGTCGGCCATTTTGATGGTATACAGCTTGTTTAGGAGCAGATCCCTCTTGCTGATCCGAGTGTCTGATGTTCCTTCATGCAGCTCGATCAGTTTTCCCCACAGCTCCTTGGCACTGTTGAAAGGGCCCACCCAGTTCAACTCCTCTTTTGTTAAGCCGCATTGAAGGGTCTGGGTCGCCTTTGCATCCACTTCAATTTTCCATTTTAGAGCGGTGTCCCACTCTGTGTAGCTTTGAGGTACTCCTTCTACATTTTTCGGGATCTCCAGTCCGGACTGGATGATTATCCACATGTCCACCTGAGTTTTCAGGTGGACCTCCATTCGACTTTTCCAGTAAGAAAAGTCTTCTCCACTGAAAAGTGGAGGTCTTGCGGTACTGAAGCCTTCTTGCATCGCCATTTTATCTGAAATGTAAACAAAAAAAACACAGGAATATCCCAAGACTTGGTCTTGGATTAGTAGTGTGGGATAAAGAAATTATTTTGTCGAGGGGTGTTGCACCAACCTCGATCAACGAGAAGAAATTCGAACGAAAAAAAATATTAGAAGAAATTCGAACGAAAAAAAATATTAGAAGAAATTCGAACGAAAAAAAAGAAAATATTAGAAGAAATTCGAACGAATAAATATTAATCGAAAAAAAATCCGAAAAAATTTTCAAACTGGTGGTTGCACCAAATTTGAACTTCCCCGCTCTGATACCACTTGTTGGATCGAGAGAAACGATAGAGGGGGGGTGAATATCGTTAAACACTTTTCGGATAGAAATTAGAACAAGTACGCAGCGGAAAAGAAAAACAATCGCGAACACAGGTATTTTTACTTAGTTCGGAGCCTAGGTCGACTCCTACTCTAAGGCCCACGGTCGTTGACCGTTTTCTGCGGGCAATTCTATATGTCGCAAAAATAGTTTACAAAAGATTTTACAGAATTCAGTACAGTAAACTAAAATAGCTCTTCGTTACCGACGTCCATTGTAGATTGAATTTTCGGAGCGGAAGGCGTCGTCGGCGCTTGTATCTCGAGTCGGGAGGTTTCCGGAGCAGAGCGGGGGAGCAGAAGAGCGTAGGAGCGTTGAAAGAATTGTTGTTCTGAAGCCTTGGTTCGAGGGTCCTTTTATAGCACCTGGGGGCGCCCGGATCGGCGGGGGCGCCCCCCCCCCCCCACGTGTCAGTCGATCCACCTCCTTCTCGGTCAGCTCTGATCCCTTAAAACTCGGGATCAAGCTTTGAGCGGGGCGCCCGGGACGTTGGGGGCGCCCGCATTGACCGGGTCAGACTCTTATCCTCTTGGCGTCGCTGGAGCAGCTTCGACTACTTGCCCTGGGGGCGCCGGCACTATCCGGGCCGCCCAGGAGCACGGGGGTGCCCGGGAGCACGGGGGCGCCCCGCCCAGTAGCTGCAGAAGCAGTTCTTTTTCTTCGACTGTTTTGGGTTCACCTTGTGGGCGCCCGGGACACTTCGGGCGCCCTTGTCAGCTGTGCCTCACTCCTTTGAGGCTCTTGAGCTGCAGACACTCGTTCCTTCGGTCCTGCATCCAGGGTTAGTCCAAAACACCATAAAGTAATAAGAAGTTAGTTTATACAGCCTCAGCTGTCTTGGTTCTGACTTTGGGTCTACAAAATGGAACCCTAGGTTGAACCGACGCCTACTGTTCCCTCGACGGGGAACGCGTCCTAACCTACTCCTATCAGGAGAATATACCTGATGCCAACCGGCTCGTCCGGTTGGACTTTTGCCTAGCGGTCCTTCACCAGGTCATGGATACCAAGCTGTCCTTCGCCTGGTGCCTAGCATTCCTTCGCTAGGTCTTCAGTCCCAAGCTGTCCTTCACCTGGTGCCTAGCATTCCTTCGCTAGGGTTTTAGTACCCTGGCATTCCTTCGCCAGTGCCTATCATTCCTTCGCTAGGGCTTTGTACCCTGGCATTCTTTCGCCAGTGCCTAGCAGTCCTTCGCTAGGACTTTGTACCCTAACATTCCTTCGCCAGTGCCTAGCAGTCCTTCGCTAGAACTTTGTACCCTGCACACTTGAGTAACATGTTAGATAACATTTATACCTTAACTTTTGAGCCCTGTTGCCATTATCAAAACTCAGGTTCGACTTGGGTGCATTCTGCACCAACACTCACCTCCACCCAATACTATGTTATTCAAATTTTAGTTAAGTCATTTTATCCTTAATTTAACCAATCCTAAGTCTAAGCAAAAAAATTCAGAAAGAAAATAGACAAGGAAGCAAGCAATTCAGTAAAACTATCTATGTCACGTCATAATTGGAATAATATTCTGGATTTTTAAAATCAGCAAGATTGTGAATTAAATTTTCTAGCATTTTGACCTTATGTTTCAGTGTTTCATTTTCTTGTTCTAATTTTCTAAAATTTGCTTTAACTAATTTATAAGACTTAATCACATTCATTGAGGTAAATAGTGGGTTATCAAATATTGTAAAGTTACCTTTCTCGAATGTTTGTCCAATCTTCTTAAGGGTACCATTTGGCGATGGTTGACTCTTGCGAGCGGGGCACTTACTCTTGTAATGCCCTATTTGTCTACACTCATAACATATTATATGATTTTTAAAATTTGAATTTACCACATTACCGTTTGATTCCTGGTTGGAAATCTCCCTCCTAATTTCAACCGTCTTTCTCTTCTATTTCTTTAGCATCTTGTAGTGGTCACGAGCCAATCGGACCAAGTTGGGTTGATCTCCTTCACTGTCATCTGATTCCGAGTATGAGTCGGACTCGGGTACTGGTTGAAGCTTCTTCTTTGGTGGTTCTCTTGGAGTTTTCCCTACAATAGAAACTATACCCTCCTCGACCATTATAGTATCCGTTTGATTTAATTATAATTCCGAAAAAGATTCAAAGTTGGTTACCGTTTCTATCTCATCAATTCGTCTTCTAATTCTGGCTCGAATTCGCGGTTAGGTACGGATTCTATCTCATCTTCTGATTCGAAGTCAATTTCAAAGCCAGGTCCCAACTCTATCTTAGCCAATTGAGTTTGAGCCGAGAATGCAAAATAACTTACCTTATCTTCTTCTTCATCTGAGATCTCTTGATGAAGGTTGATCAATTTTTCCCAGATTTCTCTACACATCTGAATGGACCTACTAGTTCGAGTTGTTCCTGGGTTAGGCCACATTGTAGGACTGCAGTTGCCCTTGCATCGGTTTCAATTTGATTGAGGGTTTGTTCATCCAGTTTGCCCCACTCGATTGACAATTCATCTTCTACGGGAAGAGAGAGAATCATGTTTGGATGATCATCCATATGTTCATGTGAGCCTTCAGATGGGATTCCATTTGACTTCTCCAGGAATTGAAATTTTCGCCAGAGAAGAGTGGTGGACTGGCACTGTTCCATTCTTGGTTGGTCATTTAAATTTTTAACTGAAAAAGAAGAAGAAAAAGAAAACTCGTTCGAAGACTGAGTCTTGGATTAGTAGTGCTGGAAGAATATTAATAACGAAAAACAAATCGAGTGGTATTGCACCAACCTTGATTAACGAGAAAATTTGAGCGAAAGAAAAAAAATTTAAAATTCATAAATACGAAAAAATTCTCAAATTGGTGGTTGCACTAAGTTTGAGCCACCCGCTCTGATACCACTTGTGGGATCGGATTGAAACGATAGAGGGGGGGTGAATATCGTTCGTAAAATTTTCGGAAAGCGATGAGTAATTTCACAGCGGAAAAAGAAAACAAATCGATAACACGATTTGTTTTTACTTGGTTTGGAGTCGCGGTCTGCTCCTACTCCAAGGCCCACGGTCCTTGACCGTTTACGATGAGCAATTCTATATTTTTCGTAAAATATTACAAGTCGAGAGTACAAATATAGAATTGAAAATTAAGGAATATGGTAAAGAGATATAGCATGAAGAAGAAATATGGACAAGTAAGGAACAATAGAAGACCTGGATACTCAAAATTATTTCTAATGCACTTTGCCCTCTGGTATAGTCCTCTCAATGGTTCTCGAGCCAAGGGAAGTGAGTATTAGCTGATTTGGAGGAGGTTCAACACTGAATTCTGTATTCTGTAATGTGCCAACTTCACTGATCGGTCCAGAGACCGATCAGTCATTTTCTGATCGAACTGGAGATCGGTCTGTGCCTCCCTGATCAGACTGGTGACCGATCAGGGGCTGATCAGTAGCCAAACTCCCGAATCTGCAACTGTCTTTTGCCAAGATTTCCTTTCCACTTCAATCAACACTACATCTTAACTCATCTATCTTCTTATTCACGACTTCTAGTTCAGAAATCTACCCATCTTTTGAACCTCCATATTTTCCTTTGTCTTTTCTTCCTTTTCTTTTTTTTTTTCTGATTTCTATTTTTTTTCAGCTGCTTGTTGTTGTGTTTTTTTTTTCTACAGCTTCTACTACCTCCAACAACCAAATTCTACTCCCTCATCTCCATTTCAGTTCTTGGCAATGATTAGAACTTTTTGAAGACACTTCCACTTGCCAATTCCATGTCTAAATGAAAGCTTTTGGTAGACTTGAAAAGTTTCACTAGTTACTAACCTTTGTAAGCCCCCATTCCTTTCTAAACTATCCTTATAGATTTGGAACACCAAACAACATTCAGAAATCAAATTGTTCCAAAAGTGATCTTAACTTTCCAATACTCACAACTCATCTTTGATACACCACCCATCAAATTTGGCACACTTCTTCATTTTTTTTTCTGTTTTTGCATTGTGTTCCTCATGCTCCTCCATTCCTTTAATGCCATCAAAACATTCGGAATCCACCAAAAATCTATCTTAAAATCCATAAAACAAGATTGCTATCACAACATAAGCTTCAAAATACATCACTTCTCCCCAAAACCATTTAAAAACATTAGCCACCTCCCCCACACTTAAACCTTTGTCCGTCTCGGGCAAAATAACATTAAAAAAAATCCTAAGTAACCAAGTCTATAGAGAAATAGGGGAAGGAAAAAGAATAAGGCATGAATCAACAAGATATGTTGCAACAAGTATATGAAAAAGGAAAGACAAAGTGATTAACCTTTATAAATGTGGTTCAATCATAGAAATATGGTTTTGAAAGAACATAAGTAAGTTCTAGAGTACAATTACATGTGTGTATCTCAAAAATAAGGCTAAGTCCTCACTCGGTAAAAAGAATTCATCTCAACTCATCAATCTAGAGTTCATAACCAAGTAGTACTCAAGCAACCAAGAATTTTCATCCATTGACTCAAATCCTAAGTTTTAACAATCAAATTTAATTTGCTTTCAAAAGACTCTAAAATGATATAGAGAAAACCTAGGGGGTACATTTATTCCTAGCCATGCAAAAAATAAGGTGCCAAAATGGTAAAATGGTGTCTACAATCACTCTTTATTCATTCCGCATTACCTAAACATTTATTATCAAAAACTCATTGGAAAAAGAAAATTTAACTACTTAAAAAAACAATAAATTGGTATTTACAATGAAATAAAACGTAAGAAAAAAAACTCCCCTTTAGGTTGGGTAGATAGCATCCTTGATGTTCAAACCATCCACCTCTAGCTCCTTTAATTCTTCAAAGTACTTCTTGAGCCGGTGACCATTGACTTTCCAAACAAAATGATTACCTTCATCTTTAATTTCAACAACACCATAAGGAAAAATGTTAGTTACAAGAAATGGATCTTCCCACCTTGACCTCAACTTACCCTTAATCAACTTGAGCCTTGACTTGTACAATACGACCTTGTCGCCAATTTAGAATTCTTTCTTCAATATATGCTTGTCATGGAAGATCTTGGTCTTTTCCTTATAAATCCTTGAATTTTCAAAGGATTCTAGTCTTATTTCTTCAAGTTTTTGGAGTTGAAGTTTCCTCTCTTCTCCCACCTTGGTAGCATCGTAGTTACAAGCCTTCACCGCCCGGAGAGGTTGGAAGTTTCTGGAGCAGTGGGTCGTCGTCAGGGCTTGAATTACGAGTACGGAACTTGTCGGAGCGGAGCACTTGAGCGTAAGAGTTGAAAGCAATTGATGTGGAAGCCTTGGGGGTGAACCCCCTTTTATACTCATCAGTGGGGCGCCAGTGTTGAATGGGGCGCCTGACCTGTGACAACCGTAGAAGCTTCCGCAGCGTCCTCCTTGGTAACCGAGAAAACCCTGGCATTTGTCACTGTTGGGAAGGCTTCCAACATCGGGGTCCCTTCCAGCTCGGCTGGCATATAGTGCAACTTTGCTAGTGCACCCTGGTACTGCGCTAGTGGTTGGGGAGAGGCCTGGTTCTTTGTAGGGCAATAAGCTGCCATATGTCCTTCTATGCCACAGGTGAAACACCGGTTCGTACCCTTGCGGCATTCCCCGGAGTGATTCTTCCCGCATGTCGCGCATGGGGAAACCTTGGTCTGTTTATTTGTTGGTCCCCCTTGAGAGTTGTTTCATGACTTCCGTTTACCACCTTGATCCCCTTTCCCGCCAACGTGGTTGCTCTGGGACCTTTGTCCTCTTTCATTCATCGCTTTCCGTTGCTGATTGATATTGTTCAGATAGTGTTCAGTGAGCAGGGCACTACTAAACAGTTCCTCGGTGGTCTGGGGCCTGCTAACTCCGCCAGCCACATTCAGAGCTATTTCAGGCCGCAACATTCTTAGCATAAGTCGGACCCTCTCTTTCTCGGTACGGACCAACTCAGGGCACAGTCGAGCCAGTCGATTGAATTTCTTCACGGCCTCATTGACCGAGAGATCGCCCTACCGGAATTCCGTGAATTCGTCGTAGTGTTTGTTCGTGACCCCGCATGTTGAAGAATTCTTCAAAAAACTCCGATTCAAAATCTACCCACGCCATCTGGTCCACCGGTCTCTTGGCCTTAACTCTTTCCCACCACATTCTGGCATCCCCAGACAGGCAGAATGACGCACACTTGATCTTCTCATGCTCAGGCCAGTCCAGCAGCTCCAGGGTACTTTCCATCGTCTTGAACCATGCCTGGGCGTCCCAAGGTTTGCCAGCACCCGAGTAATTCTCCGATTTCAACCTTAACCACTGGATCAGGTAAGCCTCCTGTCGTGCCACAGTGGTCGAGCCCGGCGGAGGAGTGTGCGTAACCGTAGGCGCCACAGGTATAGCAGTCTGGTTCACTGGTGTAGTAGAATTTTCCTGTTGGTTCATTAAGGTATTAATGGTCTGCTGCTGCTCGGTGACTTGGCGCTGAAGTTGGGTCACTAATTCCATCAGATCAGGCGATGGGGTTGCCTCGTTAAGTCGGTTACTCTGTCTTCTAGCCATGTTTTTCTTCACCAAAGACAAGTATGGTCAATATCAGTTTCGTTTCTACCCCTATATTATTCTAATATTTAATTCCTAAAAGAAAATAAAGAATCATTCATCGTTACATATCGTAACGTACTTTTCATCATAAGCATCATTCATACTTGCATATTCTAGAACCATAAAACATTCTAGAAGTGCTTACTACTATAAGATATGTAAAGAGGTACTTACTTGGAAGCGGCAGGAAGAGGGCTTGATGTGTGTGTAGTGAGATGGTAACTGCTCTGATACCAACCTGTAACGCCCGCTTTTTTTTTCTTTCTATTAAGTGGCATTACGTTAACATACTTAGGGCATGTAGACATCATAAGGCAGCGGAATAAGACTTTTAGACTTATACATACATGCCCTACTACCATTCTTATCATAATGACATGGAAACTCGGCATATTGCCTTCATACTTAAACATCATATCATGTCATACTTAACATCGCATCATAGAGTTCCATAAGTCATTATTCAAGCATTCAAGCATATAAGTGACCAAAGTAAGGTTCTAGCATAATGATAAACACATGGTTTTCTGGGCCAAGTCACTACCACACACATGATTTCTTGCCCTCCTGCTGCTTCCTCATTGTCCCCGTGAATGATCTGCGGTATAAGGAAATAAGACTATAAGCACACAGGCTTAGTAAGACTCTTTCCTACTCATAAAAATCATTCATCATCTCATAATGAGCACATGAAACATTAACATTGTTAAATCCGACATGTTTGATTAGGTTCCGAAAAAAATTTCGGAGAGTTACCAGATAGGATCCGGGGCTTCCGAGGCCTGAGACCCAAACTTAGGGATCAAAAAGTATTAGAACTAATAGTTACAAGGGCTGATTGTAAGGAAATTTTGAACATAAGGATGAAATTGCAAATAGCCAAAACCTATGGGACTAAACTGCAAAAAGACCGGTATAAGTGGCTGATTAGGGCTCGGGCTCAATACTTGTGTCTTCTTCCCTTCCGATCGCAGCCGCCACCATCGCCTCCCCCTTCCTCTCGACTCCTTCGCCGACAACCAAGCCAAACGCGAGCACCATCCACCCCTACCGATCGAGAGCTGACGACACCGACTCCCTCAGTTTTTCCCTCTCTCTGGCGAACCTAAATCTCGGATCTAGCTGGCGTCGAAGCCTCAAGCCCTCTCGCGAACGGTTGCTAGGGTTTCCTCTTCGGGCGATTTGGGGCACGGCGGTGCCCTTAGGCCGACGAGTTCATCGAGGTTCCGAAGCCCCACTTGAGCTTGGAAACGAGCTAGGGAGTTAGACGGAGGTGTTCAGGTCGGTGGTTTGGAGCAGGGAAGGAGGTCTTGGCTTCGGATCTCCAGGGAGTTGAGGTAGAAGGTAAGGTTTATATATTGTATAGATCTTGTATTGCTTCTAATGGTTTGATTCTGATGGAATTTCAATCAAAATCTGTATATGGGCTGTTCTAGAGTATCTATATGATTGGGTATGGATCGGATTTTGAGTTGTGAGGGTGGTCTTGGCTTTAGCTGTAATCTTGTTGTTTTGGATTTGAATTCTGTTCTGTGAATTTATTTGGATGATGAAGATGTTTGATGTCGAAATTGTGTTGAATCATAAAGTGCTGTGGAATTTGAGTGGACTGGTTATTTCTGATCGGTGTGTAGGATCAAGATGGTCTTCGGTTGGAATTTGGTTTGTGATCTTCTATTGGAAGGAATTTGTGTAGAATAAATATTTGGGAGGCAAGCAATTCAATTACGTGAATGAGCTCAAATGGTTTTTGATTTGTGTGAGCTGTTTCTCATGAAACTGACCTTGTTGAGCTTGAGTTGATTTTTGATCAGATTAATTCTTATTGTTCTATTTGGATCAGATTTTGAATCATTTCAAATTAAGGTGTTCTATAACGTTTCTAATTTAATGTCTTGTGTCCTTGGGATAGCTATTGATCTTGGTGATGATACCATGTTGTAAATTGGAGTTTCTGAGCAGGTGATGATTTCCTTTGATTGAGTTACGTTCTCCTCCTATGCAAGCGGTTTGAATGACCAAGGGTTTTCCCTATTGTTAGAGCCGGTTCAGATTTGGGATTTTGGTGATTATTGATCTGTGATGTTTGGATATTATCATTACTGTGAGTATGAAAATGTGATGATCTGTTTTGATGGAGTTTGCAGTATGAGTATAATGGGTTAGATTAATTTGAGGTGATCACTGGGTTTAAACATAAACCTAAGCCTAATAAAGTAAGGGTTAATTATCTAATTATGGTTAATTAGATGAAACGAGATAATTAGGACGATCCGATTGAGGCGGGTACCCTTTGACTTATCTTTTAGATATTGTCATATTGCTATGCATGGTTGGTTATAGATAACAGTAAGATTATACGCTAGCCTTGGTTATTATGCATGTCCTGGATACTTGTTAGTTATCCCTGAGTTATTATGCATGTTCTGGATACTTGTTAGTTATCCCTGAGTTATTATGCATGTTCTGGATACTTGTTAGTTATCCCTGAGTTATTATGCATGTTCTGGATACTTGTTAGTTATCCCTGAGTTATTATGCTGTTAGTTCCTTACAGTCTCAGGTATGTGTATCTATCATACACCATCCTTGCACTGTTGCATGCCGGCGATCAGCGACCCCCTTGTGGTTGAGCCTAATCGTCTTCCGGTACATGACCTGCACACACGGCCACTCATGGGTTAGTGGATACCGTAGGTGTGTGCATTTGCTCTGTATTGCTCCGTTCGGCCACTATGAGGAGGGTGAGCGCGGGCGTGGTAGCAAGCAGGGGTCCCTTCTCGTACTGAGCCACGAGGAGATGAGAGCGGAGCTCCCCCATTGCTTGGGGTAGAGGGGTGGTCCCTCACCAGCATCCTGTCCACCCGGTCACTCAGGAGCAGTGATGGCAGAGTGCGTACAGTTGTCAGAGCCCTACCCGTTCAGACGTCCCTATGACAGGTGTACGATGATCTGTCTGGTGTCAGGGGTGACACATGTCATTGCACCATGTGCATACTTTGTATCGTGCATTGTTTGCTGCACTTATTTGCTGCACTTGTTTGACATCACATATACTGGAGACTTGTTATTTGAGATTATATGACTAATGATATTTCCATGGTACTCATTGTCTTCTTTTCAGGTTAGCTGGATTCTGGTATGTATCTACCTCAGTATTTCCAGTACTAGTTTTTTTCCATATTGTTGATATGAGACTGTATTAACGTAGATGCTTATTGTTATTATAACATACTATGCATATCTACTGGGTATTCGCTGAGTTTATGGACTCACACCGTTGCCATATGTTTTTATTTCAGGTTGAGATACTTGGAGTCGCCAGAAGAGCCCAGCAGCCAGTCCCGACCCATCGCGTCGACATACTTTTGTCTTGTACTTGTAGTACACTTGTTTTATATTTCTGTTAGTGATTTGTATATGCGTATGAGTGTCATGTGCCCTAAGGGGTTTTTGTATTGGTCGTTTCGTCGTAAGTCGGACCGGTCCGCAGTCAGGTATGATTTACCTTGTGTTATGGTCAGTTTATGTTTTAGTTTTGAGGCCTGAGGCCAAATATATATAATTAAACTGCGTGGTGATGTCTAGTATGTTCTGTGTATGTGTAAATTGTCCGCCGGACAGGGGAGGTGCTGTCCGATTTTCTATTGGATCAGCGGCTCCTGGGTCTCGGGGCGTGACAATTTATTTTGGTATCAGAGCCCAGGTTTTCGGATACCTTGAGGACTTGTGGATTTACGGTTTCTATCTGATACCAATTTATTTTGGTATAAGACCGTAGGTTTGCGATGCCTACTTATTTTACGAGTCTTTTCGGATTTGTTCGGAGTTGTTTTCTCGATGTGGTTGTTTGGGACTTAGTGCGATGGGACTTGTTCAGGCGACAGGTATTTCTCTTGATCTTTTGGATCCCTTATCCTATTTA
>JAGFNQ010008547.1:123493-223774 GCA_024364735.1 Boesenbergia rotunda | reverse complement strand
CCCTTAACTAGCATCCATGTTTATCTCCGGACATCCCAATGTCACCAGCCAGTGAGAATCAGCTGATTAGAGAATAACCCATGCTAGTCTCAACAGAAATTGATAGTGTCCGTTTTTATCAATTCATCGACTAGGGATATTTTCAATACTTCACATTTGCACATTTAGAGATAATCACAAGTTGTGATCCCATCACAAATTCTCTTATGCTGTGAGTTGTATTACGGACATTCAGTAGATGAGTTTAAGATCCTAATCAAATACATAAACATGTATACTCAAATAGTGAATTATCATTTATTAAAATAAATGTTTACAATCATAAGGCGATTGCCTTAGGACACTTCTCTCATATCACTAACACTTAAGTCATATAACTCTCATAAAGCATAGAAAAATAGTATGTCATGAGATTTGATATTGAATGGCAAACCAAAAACGAAGCAAAATGCTCAGATGTCATCACTGCGTTGAAACCAACTATAGGCACCAAGGAAGCTAACAGTGTTCTAAAAACCACCTACAAAGGCACAGTAATGTTATGTGACAAAAGTGTCACCTCTTTATTAAAAATAAAACATTTGATGTATTAGAACTAAATGATAGCTTAAAGCAAAGTAGCAAACATTTGATGTATTAGAACTAAATGACACAATCAAACAAGGAAAGAAAATGAGTTTCAGAAGGTTCCCTACCAGAAATTCCATGTTCTGATGTCCTGTTCACCAAAGAAGAGAAGATTTTGTCAAGAATGAAACAGTTTGAGAGGCCGGAGCTACAATTATGTGCAAGTTAAATTATTAAGATGCATTCACAAAATCATCGTGGGTCCTAAGGAAGAATCATTGGCATTGGATCAATAGTTTTGACTTGTTAAAAAGAAAATTGATAAAAATTACAGATTAAAAAAACACACTGAATATTTGGTCTCAACATTAGTTCCAAGAACTCAACAAGAAAAACATGGATTTTAAATATAATAAAGGGTCTAATTCTGAATAGCTGACTTTCACAGAGAAAACGAGAAAGCGGGCGTTACAGGACACTTCTCTCATATCACTAACAGTTTGTATCAAATCAGCATTTTAATACTTGATGTTTCAGAAAAATTTCTGAGAATCAAGGATCTTAAAAATTCCTACCCTTCTTTGAATACTTGAACAAATTTGTACTCACTTAGTACCAGGTTTGTACCAATGGAGGATCAAGTATGGTCATGTTCTTGGAATAATCAGGTGTGTATCAGATTGGTGTGTAACAGTATGATCAGGTAATCTAATACAACTTGATGAAATGGGATCGGACTGAGGAGTAGTCTGATACCTCTGATCAGTGTTGACTTGATCGGTCACCAGAACGATCAGGGTGAGTCCTGATCGGTCGGTGAACCGACCAAGTTTGACACAGACTGTTTTCTGGACCTGATCAGTTTCACAAATAGATTTGTTCCAACCCTTAACCATTCCAATAGCTAATACAATCAGTTTTAATCCATTTGATCTTAATCATGGGGTCCCTTAACCAAAAGTATATTTTCACATCAAAGAATTTCTATGGATTAAAAAAAACAATCCAAAAACAGATTTGTATCAAAACATCATCAATATGTTCTAAGCATGATCATGTTTATTCCAAGCAGTTTTGATAATCCAATCTACACTTAAGTGTTGATACATTAGTGATCCAATTAATATTTGGCATATGAGTGACATTGGATTTGATATCATTTAAGTGGAAAAAGCAAACAAGTCATGGAACTTGAGTATTGACTTTTGAACTATCATAAAATATGTGAGCATGCTGTTCTTTACCACAATTTTCATGCCATAGATAAATGTTAATAACACATACAGTTAAATCAGGACATGCTCAACTAGGTTCATCTCCAAGATATTAGGAAAAAGTTAAGCCTAAACCTTAAACTCATGTTCTTTGTTTGGTGATGCCTCGTTATCACAAATTATGTACGATCTTTGTTCTTTAGCATGCATTCATGTTGTATAACATATACAAGAAAATTATGGCATACTTGATCATGTTCACCAAACAAAATGCTTTAAGCTTGAGATAAGGCATATCATAAACCATAACTTGCAGGAAAACATAAATTGCAACAAGACAAACTTATTATCCTAAGCAATCCATGGCAAGAGCAAGTTATGTGTTAATCTAACCCATTCATGCAATGTATAAAGACAATTTCCAAGGCTTGTTGACTCATTTTGAAACTAGTGTAACCTTAGGCTTGCGTTTGGAGCACCACTTATCAACAATCTATGTTGATAGATGCTCCCCCTCAATTTATGCTTATACAATTCTAAATATTGAGGTTTTAGGTACCCAAATTTTGGGACCTAATGCATCAACAATGAGGGACTTAGGCACCCATGCCTTAATCAATTTCTTTCTAACCTTTTGAACCCTAGAATCATTTGATGATCTAAATTGGGTTCTTGACATTAATGATACAAAGGTTGGTTCCTTAGGTCGGAAACCTATACCAGCCTTATTGTAAACCGCCCTTTGGGAATTGAGTATCATGTCTAACGTTTTGGAGCTAGATGAGAATTTCTCAAGAACATTCTTGAGATTTTCAACTTTGCTCTTTAAGTCCTTATTGTCAATCTCAAGGGTCTTAACATGCAAGTCATCAATTACCTCATCCTTAGAGGTTTTTAAATGTTCTACTTCCAATTTCAATGACTTAACCTTATTCTTTGATTTCTTTAACAATTTGGTTAAACATGCGATAGCTCTATAGCACTTATCTAACTCGGGAGTGATTACCTCTTCATCATCCGAGAATGATGAAGGCGTGGTTGAGGAGCTACTAGATTCATCATCACTTTCCTCCTTTGACTCCTCTAGTGCCATGAAAGCAAAGTGATGGGTGCGCTTCTCCTCCTTTCCTGCCACAAAAGCAACCCCTTTCTCTTCGGAGCCTTGGTTAGAGATCTCATGTAATTCCATTTCACAAAATAGATCTTCTAACATAACTATGGAATGATCCATGGAACCCTTGTAGGCATCCACCATGGATGACCACAATGTATTCCTTGGAAAAGCTTTTAGAACTAACCTTACTAGATCCCGGTTTTCTACATTTTCATTGATGGAGTGGAGGCCATTGAGGATCTCTTGAATCTTCCATGGAGTTCACTTACCTTTTCATTTTCTTCCATGGACAAATTTTGTAGTTGACTATGAAGGAGGTCCTTCTTGGCTATTCGGGTGTCTTGAGTTCCTTCATGGAGCTCAATGATTTTGTTTCAAAGATCTTTAGCACTTGTAAAAGGACCCACCTTGATCAACTCCTCCTTGGTCAACTCGCATTGCAAAGTGACCACCGCTTTGGCATTAGCTTCACTCTTTCTTATTTGCTCAACCGACCAACTTGAGAAATCAAGATCTTTTCCTTCAACATCTCTTGGAGGGATGAAACCTTCTTTGGTCGTGAATCATATGCTCATGTTTGTCTTCAAATAAAACTCCATCTTCGATTTCCAATATTGAAAATCTGTGCCGTCGAAGAGTGGAGGTCAGTTTGTGGTCATTCCTTCTCTTCCAGCCATCTTGTTGCAAGCTCTCGGATGTTAAGCCGCTTGAACAGAGCCCCAAGCTCTGATACCACTTGTTGGACATTGGATGGCTAGAGAGGGGGGGGGGTGAATATAGCAAGACACAACTTCTTTCAGCTTTTCAAATCATTCTGCACTTCAAGAGTTAGGCAGCGGAAACAAACAACACAAGTGCAGAAACAGAAACAACAAACAGATGTCAAAACAAACACAGCAAACCAGAAGACACAGCGATGTACAAGGTTCGGGGATAACTTGCCCCTACTCCTTAGCGTGCTCGTAAGGTGGGCGATCCCTTAATCGTCGGCAGATCAAGCCCCGGTGAACACCGGATACGATAGCGCCTCCTTCTCGGTGGAGAAACCTCTCCACAGATCTCACGGATGATGGAACATGAGTACAGGAGATCACACAAGAAGGAACACTCACAAAGATCTCACAGGAATGCAACATGATCGCTCAAGCACAAAGCAACAGAGAGCAGAATCCCACAGCATAAAATTCAATCATTTTTCTATCTTCCTTGTTATCGCTCCTTTGCTACCAGCCTCGTCTTAAGCCTCTGCTCCCATCACCAGGCTCTCCATCAGCATCCACTGAAGCCATAGCCTAACCCCCTGACTCCCTGAGCACTCAGTCCACTGAAGACCCTCTCCAGCTGAGCCTCCGTCAGTTGCCAGCTGCTCTCCAGACGCCGTTGAGACCTGAAACAAGGAAACAACCAAAGCTGCTCCAACGAAAGCCTCCCATTGACTCTCCTCCAATGTTTGAATCATCCCTGTAAAGCCTGCACACTCCAATAGAAACTTAGCAGCTCATATCAAACATAATCATCACTGTATCAGAGAATCGACAGAGAAAACAACCGCGATCAGAGCTTCTGACAGCGTATTTGAATTAAAGTTTTGCGTCTGATCGGTCACCAGACCGATTAGGAAGGACCCTGATCGGTCACCAGACCGATCCAACAGTCTTCTGCACACTCATGATTGGTCCCCAGATCTATCCAACAGTCTGATGCACACTCCAGATCGGTCCCCAGACCAATCAGGCTCCAGCCTGATCGGTCACCAGACCAATCAGGCTCTAGCCTGATTGGTCACCAGACCGATCAGGCTGCTTCCTGACTGATCAGGAGTCATCCTGATCGCTTATAGTGAGAACCTTGCGACAAATGATCGTTTACTAGACCGATCTGAACAGAATCCCTGATCGTTCACCAGACCGATTAGGAGCAGATCAGTAAGGTTCCCAAACCTACTAGATGCTCCCTGATCGGTCACCGGACCGATCCGGAGCAGAGCAGCAGGTGATCTGTATGCTCCCTAATCGGTCACCAGACCAATCAGCCATCGCTGGATCGGTCACCAGACCGATCCACGAAGGAGCACCGTGCTAACTTTCCTGATCGGTCACCAGAACGATCCAGGCATGCCCAAATGCACTCTAAGTCACGAAAACTAGCCTCCGGCCCTTCTCTGACTCGTTCTTAGTCCCCCGGACCAAGAGTCCATGCCTAGTTTCGGTCACCGGGACTTCATTCAACCTAGCTTCACTCACTAGGACCTGGCTTCGCTCACCAGGGTTTTGGTCACCCGGCTTCACTCACAGGGACCCGACATCACTGACCGGGACCCGACTTCACTCACCGGGATTTCAACCTAGCTTTACTCACTAGGATTTCAATCACCTAGCTTCACTCACCAGGACCCAGCTTTACTCACCGGGATTTCAACCTAACTTCAATCACTAGGATTTCAATCACCTGGCTTCACTCACCAGGACCCGGCTTCACTCACCGGGATTTCAACCTAGCTTCACTCACTAGGATTTCAATCACCTAGCTTCACTCACCATGACCCGGCTTCACTCACCGGGATTTCTATCACCTGGCTTCACTCACCAGGACCCAGCTTCACTTACCGGGATTTCCATCACCTACCTTCAGTCACCAGGACCCGGCTTCACTCACTGGGATTTCCACCAACTGGCTTCACTCACCAGGACCCGACTTCAGTCACCGGGATTTCCATCACCTACCCCTCCAAGCTAGGACATTCTCACATGCCAGCGTGCGATCTCCCGATCCACCTGGACTTAACCCAAATTCAACGAAACTCGAATCAAACTTAAATCGATGTCAAACACCAAAAGAACAATCAGGGTCAGACTGCATCAACATAGCAGTCCTTCACCAGGTCTTCAGTACCAAGCAGTCCTTCGCCAGGGCTTCAGTACCAAGCAATCCTTCGCCTGGTGCCTAGCAGTCCTTTGCCAGGTCTTCGGTTCCAAGCTGTCCTTCGCCTGGTGCCTAGCAATCCTTCGCCAGGTCTTCGACTCCTAGCAGCCCTTCGCTAGGTGCCCAGCAGTCCTTCGCCAGGTCTTCGACTCCTAGCAGCCCTTCGCTAGGTGCCTAGCACTCCATCGGTAGGACTTCAATCTGCATACTCAAGTAACATGTTAGAAAAACATAACATCTTATCTTTTGAACCCTTTGCCATTATCAAAACCTAGGTTTGACTTGGGTGCTGTCTGCACCAACAATCTCCCCCTTTTTGATTTATGGCAACCTGATTCAAAAAGTTATGTTAATCAAAATAGGTGAAATACCAGTTTAGTTTCCTCCCCCTGGAAGGAATCTCCCCCTAGGTTTTTGAAGGTTCGTGGGGTTTGAAAAATTTTAAAGTCTAAAGATGGAATTAATTTTTCAACACTTAGAACATTTTTCAAAAGAAAATTTTTCAAAAATTTTAGAAAATTTATACTTAGAAATTTGGAAAAAATTTCAAGTAAATAACTTAGTAAAAACTTTTCTAAAACGTTTAGAAAATTTCAACTCCTTAGAAGCAAGAAAATAATTTTGATCTCTTTAGTACTTTTAGAAACTTTTTGCTTAGTAACTTTTCTATTAGAGAAGTTAGAAATAAGTACTTAGAGATATTTTGAACATAGCTTAAGTTTAAGTACTTTAGAAAACACTTTTGAAAACTGCTTGCGTCAAGTACTTAGAATCAATTTTGAAACCACTTAGATCAAGTACTTAGAAACAGTTTAGATTAAGTACATTAAAGCAATTTTGAAAAACATAGATTAAGTACTTTGAAGCAATTTTGAAAAACATAGATTAAGTACTTTGAAGCAGTTTTGAAAACCTTAGATTAAGTACTTTTTTATGAAAGGATAAAGTTTGAATTTTGAAAAATTTTGAATTATGAAAAATTTTAAAGCTTTTCTCCTTTTCTATCTCTCCCCCTTTGCCATATATCAAAAAACAAAGCAATATAACAAAAAATAAATTGCATAAGGATATAACAAAAGAATGATGTGCTGTACTGAACCAATTCAAGTTATAACTGAACCAAAATAATTTGAATTCTCTCTGTAGGGTCTTGTCTAACCCAATTAGCTACTTACTAACTGTTATAAATAGTAGTTTTTGCTAGGGTTAGTCAAGTTGAGTGTTTTGTTCAAGTTAGATTTTCTAAGCTTGACACTTAACTTGATTACTATTGATTGGTATTTAGTGCCCCAATTACTGCAGATGCACAGACTTAAGCATCTTGAATCAAGGCAAAGACCTAAGCATCTCAACCCATTCTAGGTGATCAATCAAAAGTACCCTAAGGTGCTTGTGAGATGCTGGCTTCTAGATCTATAGGTGCATGCAGTTCTAGGGTTAGGGGTTAGGCTAAGTTCATTTGCGAAAAAGCCCTAGTTTTAAAGGGGGTAGTTTTAAATAAAACTAACTCGAAAAATTAATTTAAAAAGAAATGCCAAAAAGAGTTTTTAAACTAAGTAAAAGCTTATTTTGAAATCAAGTAAAGCAGTTTTAAAATTATTTTAAAAACTGATTTTCAGATCAAATAAAGCAGTTAAAAAAACAGAAGTGGAGTAATCCTATTCTACCAAGCATAGTCCTAATAATGAGCAAATAATCTAGAAAAGCAAATAATCTAACTCGATAAGTCAACTGGCTAATGAGAGGACCAGGATAGTCACACCATAATCAAATACTAGTCACCTACTGAGTAGGGTAAGTCAAATAGTCAATAGTACAATGCCACTCTAATCTAGGAGGAGGGACTGGGACGATCAGAAGAGCCCGGCTGCCAAGATCGAAATAATGCCATCATCTCATCGTAGTGTGCGTCGCTGATCTCTCGATCGGCTCTGCGAGCATCCATATACTCTGCATCTCGGTCTGAAGTAGAGCTAGCGTCTCGGTAGTCGTCAGAGGTGGGGGCTCGTCCATCTGCTGTTGAATCTCGACCGCCAGATCTCTGACATCGACCTCAACATCCTCGTCAGAGTCGATCTGGGGTCCGGCCCGCTGACGTCTCCATGATCAAACCCTGGTACCAGAGACCTCTATACCAGCTAGGAAAAAGTTCCTAAAACCTATCTCATCAAATTCAGTCATCACGGTCATCTCTCCCTCAGTAATGTTCCGACTGTGATGATGAAGAATGGAGGTGATGATGTGGAAGTAAGGGGTACGTACTCGCCCCTGAGTGGTAACACTGGATGCATATAGGATCGCGTGGAACATGTGGAGTCCAATGTCGATATCAAGATGATGAATCAATGCATATAGAAGGAAGGTATGGAATGGTCGCATGGTTGCGACGTTCCTAGTGGATAACGGTAGAATGCATCGGACTAAAACTCTATACAGAGCGTAGTCCTGTACATGAAGGTCGACAGACTGAAATCGTTTGGCCAAGGGGTTCCTAGCATCCCTATAGAAGTAGGAGTGTAAAGTATCTAGGTCAATATGAGAGTAGGGAGCGTCAAATGGAGGATCCCTAGGGGGATAACAGCAAAAGGTGGACTGGGAGAGTCGTAGTCCAAGAAATCGGTTGAACAATGAGGGTGTGATTGTCAAGGGCATCCCTTGAACTGTAGTGACAAACATAAGATCATTCTGTCTAACTATGTTATTATAGAATTTTGCACATAAGGTTGTGTTAATAGGATGGGTGCAGAAAACAAGGTTGTCTAGTTGGTAAAAATTGATAACATTCATGGCCAATGGACAAGATTGAGTGAAGAATTGCCTATTTAAGTAGCTCATTTTTAAAGGTTTATATGTTGTTCGAGCAAATTTGTTGCAAAGTTCTAAGGTTGGGAACCTAGGATCGAAACTAGGTTCGGTATCGGGGTTTGCTTGGATTGCTCGGCATTTTCTATGATAAGAAGCATGCATTTAAAGGAAAGGAATTTAAGAAAGATAATTTTAAATGCGTAAGAAAAATCATACCGAGTAGTCACTCGGGGAGGCATGGTCGAGGTTGAGGGAGCAAGAGGGTCACTTGGTCGCCTTGGAAGGAAAAGAGTTTAGAGAGGAGAAGGGTTTTGGGTGTGCCAAATGAATGGAATTCGGGTGGCTTATATAGAGGTTTTGGCTCGGGCGCCCGGGAGCTCCAGGGTGCCCGGGATAGGAGTCTACTGCATTTGGTAGTGAGCTACTGCTAGACGGGGGCGCCCGTAATGGACCGGGCGCCCCGGTCAGAAGGGGATGGCAGCTTTGCTGCCTTTGACTGGTACCGGGGGCGCCCGCAGGGGTCGGGCCGCCCTAGCTGGAGAGACATGGCAGTTTTTCTGCCTTGAACGAAGTGAAAGTGAGGTGGGGCGCCCAAGGAGTCACGGGCGCTCGTCTTAGGTGGGAATTGATGTTTTGTTGAACAGTTTGACCATTTGACCATGGTTTAATTATTTTGACCATGGTATGACTGCTCTGACCATGGTTTAACTAGTTTGACTATGGTTTAACTGCTTTGACCAAGGTTTGACTAGTTTGACTATGGTTTGACTGCTTTGACCATGGTTTGACTATTATTTAATCAAGCAATAATCAAGTCCGTTCTAAGCTACAGAATTTAATGTTTGTACTAAACAATAGTACAAAGATAAACTTAATTTTATTTAAGTTAATTTTTACCTTCTCACCCATTCTAGAGTTGTCAATCACGTTTTCCATATGGGTTTTTGTGAGACAGGTTTTAATAGATAGAATTATATTGAAAAATCATGATTTATTTTGAAAAACATTAATTAATTTTGAAAATAGTTGATTTTGAGTTTATTATAAAAAGATGTTTGAATCTACAATTAACTGAAAATTTATGTTAGATTCGAATTTGACAAAGATTAATTTGAATTTGAATTTCAAAAATTGGCTTCCATGTCTTGGCGAGGCACTAGGCCTTCTTTGGCCATAGCCTTATTGGATCATCAACCCTTTCCTAGACAAAGCCTTTTAATGAAATTTCATTTTCAAAATTACTTTTTGAAAAATTCTGGTCTAAGTACTTTGGGTCTTGGATCGGTAGCTTCGGTTAGTTTCACCAATCTAAAGAGACCAAGTAGAATATACTTGACCTTATTAGAGGAGGCTTCCCTAACGTACTATCATCTCACCGCCACCCAATACTATGTTGTTTAAATTTCAGTTAAGTTGGTTCAGTCCTTAAACTAACCAGTCCTAAGTCTAAGCATGGTAAATTGCAGAAATTAAATAAACAATCAATCATGCAATTTATAAACAAGAATAAAAATTTATCTAACTATGAATATAGTTTTTAATTTGGCTCCCCTGGACTAAAGCCACGATAATGGTTTGGCAAGATGTGAATCTTGTCATTGGGGATCCAATACTGATTTGATCCAGTTTGTTTATTCAGGCATAGTTTGGGTACCCATGCCTGAACCTTAGGTCTGTACTGATTCAGTACTGCATAGTATGATCTTTGTCTAGACTTGGTTCTATAGCCTAATCCGGATCGATTTAGAACCGACTTCTATTTTCCAAGAATCATGTCAAGACCCTTGGAACTAGAAGTGAACCATTCTAAGGTTGTTCTGAGATCCTTGACTTGAGTTTTCAAGGAGGAGTTCTCTTTCTCAAGTTTTTCAACTTGAGTAGAGGTTCCTTCTTGAACCTTCTCAGTTAAGGATCCAGAGTCAGCTCCCTCTTTCAGGAGTTTTACTTCCTGTCGGAGAGATTCGACTCGGAGTTTGGCTTTCGCCAAGTCTCAAGAAAGATAAGCAATTAATTCGTTTAACTGATTTCTAGAAAATCCACTTACAGTGATTTCGACATCCTCTGAAAACGTGAGTATGCCGTCGTCCGGTTCCGATTCTGACTCCACTACAAGAATTTTTGCAATCAACAACGCCCAATCGACAACGTTTTTTAAAAAAAATATTGTCTTTTTTTGTTTTACAATGTTTTTAGTGAAAAGCGTTGTCTATGTGTTTTACTTTTTAATAACGACAACGTTTTATAATGATGCGATGTGCTTAGTGTTGTGGTTTCGGATGAAAGACAACGCTGTTACAAAAGCGTTTTTTAAAAGCGTTGTCGTATTTCCCGCTAAAATAAAAAACACATCCCCTCCCTCCACCTCGCTCATTGCCAACCCTCGGCGGCACGCGAAAAATCTCTCCGCGCTTCTTTTCTCCGCGAAATATCTCCCTCCACCTCCCTCATTGCCACCTCCCTCGTCCTCTCCTCATCACGAAATCGACATTGTGTACGATTCCTCTGCCGGCGTTGGAGTTCCCTTCATCGTTTCATAGCCGCGGTATTTCTCCCACCTTCCTCGCTTCGCCTCCGGCCGTCGAGGAGGTGCATCTCCGTCTCCCAGCCGAAACCCTAATTACTTCCCTGTCGAAATCCAGATCTTCTCGAAGAATCCAATTTCAGGAAGATAATCTAGAGTTAACTTCTTGTTTTGGCTCTTTTCTAGTATTCTTTCCTCATGGAGGGAGGATTGGGCGGGGAAGCAGCTGCAGGAGCGCCGTTGCCTCTTGCGAAATGGAGGAGCGATCTATCCCATGCTTTCCAGTACTACTTGGATAGATCTACTCCCCACACCATCGGAAGATGGATTGGAACCTTGGGGGTCGCTCTCGTCTACTCCCTGCGTGTTTACTTCCTGCAGGGCTTTTACATCGTCAGCTATGGGCTTGGAATCTACCAGCTGCTCAATCTGCTCATCGGATTCCTCTTGCCAATGGTGGATTTTGAGCTTGAAGTCTCCGATGGGCCTTCACTACCCATGAGGGGATCTGATGAGTTCAAGCCCTTCATTCGCCGGCTTCCTGAGTTCAAGTTTTGGTAACTTCATAGCTCCATACATTTCGCAACATCTTTTGCTCTTGGCTGCGGGGATCTTCTGCTTGAGAAATTTTGTCTCAAACTATTTTTGATTCTGCAAGATGATGCCTAAGATATTTAGGTTTTCATCTACGCTTGGTTAAAGGAGCTGTAGTTCTGTCTTGCTAGTTTAACTTGCTCGCGAGCAGAGATCTGCAGCGCCTTGACATATTTTTTAGTACCAGAAAAATGTATTGTGCCTTTAAGCTTAGAGTGTTTGCCTAGTTTCGTAGCTTATGTGTTCTATTGAGGATCATCTTATTTGTGATTGTTGTCTCTTAGTTGGATGCTACCTCAAGGTAGAAATCCTTGTCTTGGAATGTTTATGTCTATCCAGAACTTGTTTTTGTAAATTGGAAATTGGTAGAATGTTGAGGTCTCCCAAATTAGTTTGCTTTCCCACTATTTCTTACTAACATATTAATTACCTTCTAATTGAAATAGGAGAGTGTTTGCCTATGCCTCATGCTTTTTTTTCACACTTGTATTTTTCCCTACTTTCAAGTAAGGCTTTACATCACAATCTTATGGTTCTACTTAATTTTATAACTGAATTTGCCTCACAACATGAGTAAGTCTTGATTCATAATTGTGATATACCAAACATATTCATGTATCACATAGAAGCTATAATTGTCAGATCCTTAACCAATGTAAGACCTTCCAAAAAGCTTGTGGAAGTTACAGAGGAGATAATGCAAGCAACCAATAGTAAGTAAATATCCTAGAATAGCATTCCAAAGGGCTATCCTCATCAATTTGATTTTGTTATATGGCCAAACAAAATTTAACTTGAATTCTTTATTGTCAATTTTAGATGGAAAACCTTAGTATAATATTCCTCAGTCACAAGTCTTAACTTCATATCTTCAATGCTGCTAGAACTGAGTCATTTTAACATCAATAAGCATGAGAAAGATCCTTTATTGTTTTATGCTTGCTCTCCTGCCATATTTGTAGTTGTCATTACCCAACAGTTGCTAACTAACTCTATGGTAAGACATTTACCTTGACGAATAACTTGCTGACAAGGTCTTCTGAATCAATCCTTCTTTCTCCATGATTTTTGTTCCTACTTCCAGATCATTCACGTACATAGAAAGATGAGTTTTGATAAAAGTTTATTGTAACTTAAGTTTATTTGCTTACCAACTTTCTAAATTGTTGATCATTTTGTTGATAAAGCATATAGTTCACTCCTGAGTTTTGGTAAAAAAAATCTCTTTTTACTAAAGTTTATATACTTCATCAGCTTTCGAAATTTGTGCATCTTATTGTTGTTCAGGCTATTATAATTTTGAAAATTCAGTATTTTAATAGACAAGCCAATCAGTTAGAGAATGATAACAATGGGTTACTTTCCTGTTGAGTTGCTGTATTTTGCGTTAAATGTTCTATGTTGTTCCAGTTGAAAAGACATGGATGGAATAGGACTAAGAAACTAATGTTTACTTATATGACTATGATACAATTCCATATTTCATTCAAGCGAGGAAGCTTTTACACCCTGTTCTAGATGAAAGAAAGTAACCACACCAGACTTTAATTCATATTATGTATCACCACAAAAAAAAAAACTCCGTATATTCTAAAAATTGGAATAGGTTATATCCATTTCATATGAACTGAAACAATAGAATGAGTCAAAAGAGTTTTGCACCATGAACTTTGCGTTGTCCACATAACTTAGATGTATCCTGAAAAGTTAAAGTATGCAAGCAAGAGCAAGAAATGGAATAAATGTAAAAAATATTAAGAATACATGTTATGATTAAATGTTGACTCTGCAATTAAAGTCAGTTAGCTAAATCATCAGTTGCTTGTTCTCTTTAATTCTGATGTTCTTTCCCTTCTCTAGGATGAATTCTTTGAATATCTCACGAAAATTGACTGCTCTGATGTTGAAGTTTATGCAATTCCTGAGGGTTCTGTTGTTTTCCCAAAGGTTCCCTTGATCAGGATTGAAGGACCAGTAGCGGTGAGTAATTCAAATGTTGTCCTTGTACCAATTTTTCTAATTTTATTTGTCAAGTTTCATTTATATTGGGATAATGTATATTCATAATTATTTTGGCACTGGTTCTCTTTTATCTTTTGAGTTTTTTTTATATATATTGCATCTATCTTGTTGATGTAAGCCTTACTTGAAAGTAGGGAAAAATACAAGTGTGAATTAAGAAATTAAGTAGAACCATAAGATTGTGATGTTTGGTAGAGTGTTTGCCTATGCCTCATGCTTTTTTTTCCTGTTTCCACTTGAGCAAATTGGATTTATTGAGTTTCTTTCACTTGTTTACCATGGTCATTACAGTTTATTATTTTTTGGTTTTGTTTTTCGTTTATATTTTGTGTCTATTTCCTTAATATTTTGTGTCTATTTCCTTAATATTTTGTGTGTTTTTAACAACCTTTTTATGTGATATATTTTTCTTTGTTAGGTAATTTGGATGAAAAGGTGTACTAGATCAGGTGTTCTAAGAATCTACAAATGAAATAAAAGAAATAAGATGATCACAAGAATAAACTACAAAATGCAACAAGAAGATAACTTTGATTGTATTTACCTCATGAAGATTACTAATCACAAAGCAAAATGATCATGTAAAACAAAAAGACAGCGGATTGAAATTTTGAAGGATGACATCTTTTTTTTTATTACATTTACATTTTAGTAAAGAATTACAACTTTGATGAATTCATAGTGAACTTGGAGAACAGAGAATCTACCCGCACATGGTGACAATTGTGGACCCGCACATCAAGCGGGATGATTCCTTTCATGTGCATAAAGAGGCAACTGAGAAGGGTTACTACGTCAAAGATGCATCAGGGAAGGATTTCGATGGATGGTGTTGGCCAGGGTCCTCATCGTATCCTGACATGTTGAACCCGGAGATAAGAGAATGGTGGGCTGACAAATTCTCTTACAAGAATTATGTTAGTTCGACAGCATCATTACATATATGGAATGACATGAATGAGCCTTCAGTCTTCAATGGTCCTGAGGTAATCGTGATATTTTGTTCTTTTAGTTCTACGTTTATGACAACCACTTGATACAATTTTTTTTGTTTCGTAATACCTTTGTTACAGGTCAGAGATGATTAATAAACATTTATCATTTTAGGAGGGGTATAAACTATTAATCGGGCACAATTAATGATTTTGCATTCTTCTTTTCTGTTTTTTTTTGCTTTCTGTGACTAATTTTTCATTCTCGTTCAGATTGACTACTAAATGCAATGTAAAGTTCTAGGCCAACACTTGAAAGCTCCATTTTCTTTACATCAAAGTGAAAGTGTAGGAGCTGAGGCCATTTCAGACACAAATTTTATTCTTTTTCCCCTTTTTTTGTTTCTTTCCGGAAATTTAAAATCTTTTGTTGATCATCAGTAGCTTTTCTCCTCAAGTTACAATTTCAACTTAGTTGCTCAATCATCAGACGTTAATCCTTAGTTACAGATTTTTTTGGTAGTTAAATTAAAATTTAGCCTTGACCTCCATGACTCACAAGGTTTCCAAATAAATTTTATATTCTAATCATATCCATCTTTATTAGGTAACCATGCCCAGGGATGCCATACATCTTGGGGAGGTAGAGCATCGAGAATTACACAATGCATATGGTTACTATTTCCAGGGATGCCTTTTTCGCTGGAAGTCAACGGTACGGAGCAATCTGGACTGGAGATAATTCAGCAGATTGGAATCATCTCAGAGTTTCAGTTCCAATGATCCTAAACCTTGGTCTTACTGGCATGTCATTTTCTGGTATGTAATTTTGAACTCAATGTTTGATGCATGTTGTATTGTTTATACCTGTTTTCTAAAATCAAGATAATGCCATAGGTGCTGATGTTGGAGGGTTTTTGGCAACCCTGATGTAGATTTGTTAGTACGATGGTACCAGCTTGGTGCTTATTACCCATTCTTCAGAGGTCATGCACATCATCAAAATTTCGGTTATAGATGCAATACCGAACACTTTTTTTAAAGCTTATGTATGCTAACCATAATTAGGCATATTTTGTTATATTCGGTTATAGATCTTTGCTAAAATCCCCCAGTTCATATTCTATTGCTCTTAAGCTCAGGAATTTTCCAAATTTCTAGCAAGGCGAAGGCCTATGGTGATTTATTGTTTCTCAGTTAATATATTCTTGTCTCTAGGATCATTTATCTTAAGATACTTTGACTATTTTGTAATTGGCCAATTTCTGGTTAGTTTATAGGTCCTTGTATTCCCAGTCTAAGTTTGCTGCTTAGCCAGATGTACTCAAGATAGCTGTCATTTAAGCTTTGAAGTAAGTTGAATTGATTGCTGCGAAATTTTCATCAAAAAATGACAAACTTTTATGTTGTTCTATATCCCAAGAATAAGGACTGTTATAGGGCTTCAAGGACTGGCCCAAAAGCATTCTAAGCGGGCATACTAGATTTTGCATAGAATTGTGTAAATGTGCTTTCAGGAAGTTAATGCTTTGTAGTTTTAAAAATGGTCATTGGCACTAACATCACTGAGAAACTTCTGGACATTAGATCTGAATCAAAATATAGATTGTGCTAATCTTGGTTGGTTCTTAGAGAAATTTATGAAAAGAAAAGAATCTGAATGTATTAGCTTTTCTTAATCATATGGTATGATTCTCACTATCTTAGCTGAATTCTTTATGAAAATATGCACAAAATCTAGATGGTCTCATGTCTAATTATTTGTCATGACAGTAGCACCCTAATATTCTCTACATTACAACAATAAGAAGTCATGTTTGTTCCAATTACATGGGATCAACTTCATAAGGTTAAGATACATTTTATGTTGGTTGCCAACTTTTTCCAACCTGGCTTGAGACTCCATTGACAGTTTTATTTCCATAAATTGTCGAGACAATTCTATTGTACAATGATATTTTGTTTTTAAAAAAATGTAGCTATTTCTCTCTATGGATTATTTGTTTAAATTTTGAAATCATATCTAGTAACCTGATTTGCCTAGTTTTCATTAAATTGTAGACTACAAAACTTAATCTGCTTCTAACCAGTTTCTGAGTAAGGCGGTAGTAAATGAAATTTGCATTGTACCTACTCATGTGTGCTATATTGTTTGTAACGTAATTGATTTTACACTGCATGATACATGTAACCTTTTGTTCTGATTAATCCAGAGAGGAAAATACTGCTTTGATGAGAGAGGCAATACATATCCGGTACTCATTATTGCCATACTACTACACACTATTTAGAGAGGCTGCTACAAGTGGCATTCCAATCATGCGTCCTTTGAGGCTGGAATTTCCTGCTGATAAAGAAACATTTGACAATAGTGAGGCTTTCATGGTTGGATCAAGTCTGTTAGTTCAAGGTGTTTATGAGAAGGTATACATGTTTCATGCTTATGATACGAGTTGGCTAGGGAATCAATTCCTTTTTGTTGTTTTTTGTTACTGGACAGAATCAAAAGTCAGTATCAGTTTATTTGCCTTCTGGAGTATCTTGGTTTAATTTGAGAAATGGAGTCAAATATGATGGAGGTGTCTTACTCAAACTGGATGCTTCAGAAGATAGTATACCCAGTTTTCAGAGGGCTGGTACTATTATTCCCAGAAAGGACAGGTTCAGGCGAAGTTCCACTCAGATGGTCAATGATCCTTACACATTGGTATATTATTATACAAATACGTATTATAAGTGAATACGTATTATAAGTGTATATTATTATACACATTGGTATATTATTACACATTGGTATTAATATGGAATACAAACACTTTTGTAAATAATGCACTGTATTATAAATGAATTTTGTAAACTATTATCAGTGTAAATTGTGAATATTATCAATTGTGAATAAAAATGCTTGTAAATTGTGAATATTGTAAATTGTGAATATTATCAATTGTGAATAAAAATGTTTATAAATTGTGAATATTATAAATTGTGAAAAATATTGCCTATTAAAAAGACAACGTTTTTTAAGTAACAATACACAACACGATTTTTGCGTTGTCTTTGTGCCAAACCACAACGCTTTTTCCGCGTTGTCTGTGATACCCGATTTTTAACAACAGCGTCAATAACAACGCTTTTTAAAAACCAATAGACAACGCGAAAAAAGCGTTGTCTTTGCTCCAAACCACAACGCGGAAAAAGCGTTGTCGTAGATATACTTTCTACAACGGCTTCATCAACAACGCTTTTTAAGCATTAACAACAACGCGGAAAAAGCGTTGTTGTTTAAGTTTTTTCTTGTAGTGCTCGGTCTCGATTTCTTCTGAGGTGGTTAGTGCGAGCAGGTTCGACTGTGGGACCTCTTCTTCTTCTTCGGAGGAAGACTCGTCCCACGTTGCCTGAAGTGCTTTCTTCTTTCTTGTCTTCTTCGTTTCCTTCAGATTGGGGCATTTAGTCTTGTAGTGACCCTTCTTCTTACATTCATAACAGGTCATGTTTGGTTTGTTCTTCTCATTTGAAGGATCAGCTGGTTCTTCCTTTCTTCGGCTGGCTTTCCTTCTGTTGGTCTGATTTTTTAGTTCTTTGTAGTAGTCCCAAGCTAGCCGAACCAGCTTGGATCGATTTCCTTCGCTTTCTTCTGAGTCTGAATCTGAGTCTGAATCAGACTTGGGTGCAGGTTGAGGCTTCATTTTGGATATTTTTCTAGTTTTACCTACAACAAAAGTGATGCCTTTCTCGGCCAGGGTGCAATTAGTCTGCTCATGGAATTCTAATTCAGAAAACACTTCATCTAACTTGATTTTAGACAAGTTCCTTGAAACTTTGTATGCATCTACCATAGATGCCCACAAAGTATTTCTAGGGAAGGCATTAAGAACATACCTGATCAGGTCACGATTCTCTACCTTGTGACCGATGGTGTGTAGACCGATCATCAGCTCCTGAATTCTGGCGTGGAGCTGAGCTACAGATTCACTGTCGTTCATCGTGATGATATACAGCTTGTTCAGTAGAAGGTCCCTCTTATTGATTCGGGTGTCGGAGGTTCCTTCGTGTAGTTCAATCAGCTTACCCCAGAGTTCCTTTGCGCTATTGAATGGACCTACCCGGTTTAGCTCCTCTTTGGTTAGACCGCATTGGAGTGTTTGGGTCGCTTTAGCATCAGCTTCAATTTTCTTTTTGAGTGAAGCGTCCCATTCAGTGTAGGATTGTGGCACTCCATCAGCATTCTTCGGAATTTCCAGTTCGGACTGGATTATTATCCACATGTCCACTTGAGTTTTCAGGTGGACTTCCATCCTACTCTTCCAGTAGGAGAAATCCTCCCCACTGAAGAGCGGTGGTCTGGCGGTGCTGAAGCCCTCTTGCATGGCCATTTAAGATTTACTGAAAAAGAGATAGAATAGAAAAAAAATGTCCCAAGACTTGGTCTTGGATTAACAGTGCGGGAAAAGGAGAAAACAATTATCGAGTGGTGTTGCACCGATCTCGATTATCGATAAAAATTCGATTAAAAAAAATCGAAGAAAATCTGAAAAATTCTCAAATTGGTGGTTGCACCAAATTTGAGCTTCCCCGCTCTGATACCACTTGTTGGATCGAGAGAATACGATAGAGGGGAGGTGAATATTGTAAAACCTTTTCGGATAAAACTTTAAGACAATAAGCAGCGGAAATTAAAACAACCAAACGTGAACACAAGGATTTACTTGGTTCGGAGTCGCGGTCGGCTTCTACTCCAAGGCCCACGGTCCTTGACCGTTTACTACGGGCAATTCTATAATGCACAAAGTGTTTTACAAAGAATTGTACAGTAATATTGCAGTAAAAGAAAATAGAGTTACTCTTCGAGATCGACGCCCGATATGGATCGTACTTTGGTGCGGAGGGTCGTCGTCGCCGCTTAGAATCTCGAGATCTGAGGTTTCCAGAGCAGAGCGCTTGAGTCAAAGAGCGTAGAGGCGTTTGGAAAGTTGTTGTTGAAGCCTTGGGGTCGAGCCCCTTATATAGTGAACCTGGGGGCGCCCGGGACGTTGGGGGCGCCCTCCGCGTACCACACGATCTGCAAACATCTCGGTCAGCCCTTATCCCTCCAGGATCGGGCTCGAGGTTTGACGGGGGTGCCCGAGAAGCAGGGGCACCCAGATTTACTCAATCAGCTGGCTTCTCGGCTAGATAGAACTCTATCTGCTTCGTTGGCTTGGACCCAGGGCGCCCGAGGCATCCGGGGCGCCCGGGAGCATGGGGGCGCCCGGGAGCAGTGAGCTTCCGAAGCATTTTCTTGCTAACTCTTGTTTGGCTTTGACTTAGGGCGCCTGGGACCTCCCGGGCGCCCAACCCAGCTGCTGCCCCTCTCCTTTGGGGCGTTCTGAGCTGCAGAAACTCGTTCCTTCGGTCCTGCAACCAGGGTTAGTACCAAACAAAACAAAGCAAGCATGTTAGCGCATTTTACACCCGTAGCTGTCTTGGATCTGACTTTGGGTCTCCAAAGTGGAACCCTAGGTCGAACCGACGCCAACTGTTCCCTCGACGGGGAACGCGTCCTCACCTACTCCTCTCAGGAGATTTTACCTGTTGCCAACCGGCTCCTCCGATTGGACTTTTGCCCAGCAGTCCTTCGTCAGGTGCCTAGCAGTGCTTCGCCAGGTCTTTCAGCACCAAGCAGTCCTTCGCCAGGACTTCAGTACCAAGCAGTCCTTCGCCTGGTGCCTAGCAGTCCTTCGCCAGGTCTTCAGTACCAAGCAGTGCTTCGCCTGGTGCCTAGCAATCCTTTGCCAGGTCTTCGGTTCCAAGCTGTCCTTCGCCTGGTGCCTAGCAATCCTTCGCCAGGTCTTCGACTCCTAGCAGCCCTTTGCTAGGTGCCCAGCAGTCCTTCACCAGGTCTTCGACTCCTAGCAGCCCTTCGCTAGGTGCCCAGCAGTCCTTCGCCAGGTCTTAGGGTTTCGATGCCTAGCAGTCCTTCGCTAGGTGCCTAGCAGTCCTTCGCTAGGACTTCAATCTGCATACTCATGTAACATGTTAGAAAAACATAACATCTTAGCTTTTGAACCCTTTGCCATTATCAAAACCGATGTTCGACTTGGGTGTTGTCTGCACCAACAGAAACTAAAGAGGACAATGTAAAATATAGGACATGTGACAAAGCATAGGTATTAGGATCTTTTCTTTTTCTTTGCCAAGTCACTGCCACACACACACACTTGCCCGTCCTGCTACTTCTCATAGCTTAATATCCTCTTGCTTGATCTGCGGTATAAGAAAATAAAACTTATAAGCACATAAGCTTAGTAAGACTCTTTCCTACTCACTAAAACCATACGTCACATATAAGGCATAACATAGAGAATGTAACATAAAACAATCATATAGATGGGCTTAACATGAAATGAAGGTGCATAGAGTTCATGGTATAAGAAGTACTTGACATAAAATATAAGCATATAAAATATTTAACATGGACAAGTTCTTAACATGAAACATAAGCATATGAACATACTTGACATGGCATAATTCTTGACATAAACATAAGCATATGAACATACTTGACATGACATAATTTTTGACATAAACATAAGCATATGAACACACTTGACATGGATTAGATGCATAACATGAATGAATGCATGAGTTAAATGCACATAACATAAGGATGCTTATTTGAAAATCATAATTATATTTACTTAAACATAAATCATAACATCATGGGCGTCTTAGGGTGCTACAAAAATTCCACAACTCACAATTCATTCTTTATTTATCATGAGAAGGCATTAGGAATCATATGTGAGGTCTTAACATCATTCCAAACCCAAAAGATTGCTTGGCCAAAACCCTAGAAAACCCTAATCCATAGTTTTCTCAACATAGAGCCCAAACAAAATCTTAAATCATGAAAGACAACATAAAACTATTATACCACAGGTGAGGGAGTCTTACTTCTCTTTATCTTGGTTATAGACCTTGAATAGTGAAACCAAAGAAAACCTTCTTGGCCTTAGAATACTCTTTGCCCTTGTAACCTTGTAGAAGAACTTGGATCTTCAAGAGGGGGTCCTCTTGTGGACTTTTCCAAGGGGAAACCCACCTTGTGGCTCACGGCAAGAAGGAGGCAAGGAGGAGGAAGAAGAAGGGGAGAGGAAGAGCCTTGGTGCAAGAAAAGTGGAGAAAAGTAACTTAAGTCTCTTCACTTCTCATCCAACCTTTATATACTAAGTGAAGGAACATGGTGTCTCTTCACATGGTGCCTCTTCACCCTCTTTTAGCCTCAACTAAATTCTTCTCTCTTTCCCAATAGCACTCCCTTGCTAGGTGAATTAGTTAGTACATGCATGATGAGGCTCTAGGTCCAAGGTTCAATCGTTGGAGCATGCACTTTATTTTTTTATTCCATTTACTCTTATTTTTGACAAGACCCACATAAGAGCCCATCAAGAGTTATGATAATATTCTAATTGGAATTCATTTCTATTTATGTTAAAATTCTACCTAAGGTCCACTAATAGCCATGGTACTAGAAGTGCCATGTAAAGCCCATTAGTACTTAGCTTTTTAATTTATATGAGAATCATACTAAGGTTCATGCTAGTATTCATAGGTTACTCAAGAATCCATATAGGCATGATCAATATTTTAAAAGAAAATATTGAGAGGATTTTACGGGCATTACATACATAATTAGGCCCTAAGGCATAACATCATCTTAGTTCATGAAGCTTGCATGATCATGGTACATAAGGTAAGCATGCATTACATACATGGTACATATGTACCGTGCATTACAAGATACAGGTAAAAAAATTTATGCAAAAGCATAAATAATCTAATAACTTGATACATAGTACAATCATAAAAAAAATGGAGTACAATTACCATATGCAACATGAATACATAACTACATAGGTTCTATGACATTCAAAGCCATGAAAACATGCCATAGGATCCATACATAACCATGTATCTATCATAATACATATGTTCATAGGACATTTAACATAATACATGCATAATTCTAATCATAACACATGAGGCCTATCTATCACAACACATGTGTTCATGGTATATGGTTTAAAACATATCAAGGCATAAAATTCTATCTAAAACATTGGCACCATAACATATCAGCAACAATGATGTTCATGTATATGGTTTAAAATCAATAGAATCTACTAAAAATTGACATAACATAAGATACAAGATCATGATGCATGACACATAAAGTTAGGGTTTAGGTATAATAAAATTCATACAACATTTTTGAACATATATCTACATCATAATAGGCCATAAACAAGTATTCTTGAAACCCTAACCCAACCCAAACCCTAGTTGAGGTGCTTGGCCGAAAGTTGGAAGAAGGGAGATCCCATTATTCAAGCAACATGTGAGGTACCATAAGTAAAGTAAAGCCCATACAATACATACAATGCCATAGAAAGCCATTAGAACACATGATTGGAGCTAACCCTAATTCCTAGCCCTAAATTGAGTCTTGGCCGAAAGCCTAGAGGGATCACAAGGGCATGTAAAATTCATATAATTCACAATCAACATCCATTGTATCATAGGGAAACATAATAAACATGCTTAGAGGGTTAGATCTAATCCTAACCATGGAAAGGGGAGGGTGGCCAAAAGTTACTAAGGGCATTTTGGGTGCTTCAAAAATTCCACAACTCACAATCCATTCTTATTATATCATGAGAAAGCATTAGGAAGTATAGGTGAGGTCTTAACATCATCCCAAACCCTAAAACATGCTTTGGCCGAAACCCTAGAAAACCCTAAATCCATAGTTTTCTCAACATAGATCCCAAGCAAAAACTTAAATCATGATAGATTACATAAAAACCATTATACCACAGGTGAGGGAGTCTTACCTTTCTTTATCTTGGTTATAAACCTTGAATAGAGGAACAAAAGAAAACCTTCTTGACCTTAAAACACTCCTTGCCCTTGTATCCTTGTAGAAGAACTTAGATCTTCAAGAGGGAGTCTTCTTGTGAAGTTTTCCAAGGGGAAAACCACCTTGTGGGTTTCGGCTAGGAGAGGAAGAAGAGAGGAGAGGAAGAGCCCTTGGTGGAAGAAAAGAGGAAGAAATAACTTAGGTGTCTCTTCACTCCTTATCCCCCTCTTTTATACTTAGTGGAGGGGCAAGTGAAGGGGCATGTGTTGGATCGAGAAAACATGATAGAGAGGGGGGGTGAATATCGTGAAAACGTATCAGATTAGAAAAGAGAATGCACAGCGGAAAATTAAGACAAAACAGACACGAACACAAGGATTTTTACTTGGTTCGGAGTCGCGGTCAGCTCCTACTCCAAGGCCCACGGTCCATGACCATTTACTGCGGGCAATTCTATAATACGCAAAGTTTTACAAAGAATTGTACAATTTGTAACACCCCAAATTTTCCCATATATATAATGTTTTGAATTCATGAAACATTATTATTATGAAATTTCATGATGGGCTTGGCTTAATGGGCTTTGATGTGGATTAGTGCAAAATGTGATAAAAAGAAAGTGTAGAAAGGAGGAAGCAAGGATCGAACTTAAACCTCCTAGTTACATTAACCATGTCTTAACCAATGCACCAAGCAATGTTTCATGTTGAGAGAATAAGAAACATGTTCGTTAAAGCTAGGGAAGTGAAGAGACATGTCCTTTCATGAGAATAGTATAAATAAGAGAGGGAGAGGGAGGAATAAATTCCTCTCTTCTTCTTCCTCACTCTACCCACCGAAAACTCTAGCCTCTTCCCCCTTTTCAATTTTCGAAAATACACCCTAGGGTTCTAACCCTAGGGAATTGGAAGGAAGAAGACCCCATCCAAGGATTTTTTGCCCTCTACTAGGGCCAAGTGTTTAGAGGAGTTCTAGCCAAGGGAACTCTCACTCTTCCTTCAACCAATGTTAAAATTTTACGATGGATTGTACGTAACCCCGCCCCGAGAGTAGATATAAGGGCGGGCGTTACAAGTTGGTATCAGAGCAGATTTCCCCTCCACTACACACACATCAAGCTTCATCCTGCCGCTTCCAAGTAAGAGATCCTAACCTCGCTTTACTGTGTTTCATGTACAGTAATGATTATATAGAGATGATTTATGCTTGCATAACTAATGAAAGTAGTGTTAATTCTAATATTAGTTTATTTATCACCTGTACGATAGATATGGTTAGAAGACGTAGCAATCGGGGTGATGAGACCGCACCCCCACCTAATATGATGCAAGTGATCACAGATCTGCAGCGTCAAGTCACTGAACAGCAGCAGATCATAAATACTCTGATGACCCAGCAGGTGAACACTGCAACCCCGCAGGGAAGTCAGAGTGAGATACATACTGAGCCCCAACTGCACAGGCACCCCCGGACACTCCGGCCAGAGGAGTCCGACAGGAGGCCTATCTGGTTCAGTGGCAGAGACTGAAGCCGGAAAAGTTCTCCGGTACCTGCGAGCCCTGGGACGCCCAGGCCTGGCTCAAGACAGTTGAGAGCACAGTGGAATTATTAGACTGGCCCGAGCATGAGAAAATTTAATGTGTCTCATTCTGCCTCACTGGCGACGCCAGGATGTGGTGGGAACGGGTAAAAGCTAGAAGGTCAGTGGACCAGATGAAGTGGAAGGACTTCGAGTCCGAATTTCTGGAGGAATTCTTTAATATGTGAGTCACAAACAGGCACTTTGATGAGTTCACTGAATTCCGGCAGGGAAATCGCTCAATCAACGATGCCATTAAGCAATTCAACCGACTGGCACGATTATGTCCGGAGTTGGTCAGTACAGAGAAAGAAAGGTTACCTTCCGGCCTGAGGCGGGAATTCAATTTGAATTTATCGGAGAGCCGAAGAAGAGGACAAGCAAATTCTTATCGGCTCTGAGAGCAAGGAAGATGTTAGAAAATGGATGCTCTGGGTTTCTAGCTCATGTGGTTGATACCAGTCCTACTGAGGGCCCGAAGCTAGAAGACGTCAAAGTCGTATGCAATTACCCAGAGGTATTTCCCGATGAATTACCAGGGTTAGCACCTGAAAGAGATATAGAATTTGCAATTGAATTGATTCCTGGTACTAACCCCATTTCTAAAGCACCGTACCGTATGACGCCGATAGAATTAAAAGAATTACAGGGACAGTTACAGGAGCTGCTTGACAAGGGACTCATCCGCCCTAGTCATTCTCCCTGGGGAGCTCCCGTACTGTTCGTGAAAAAGAAGGATGGGTCGATGCGAATGTGTATCGACTATCGGGCACTGAACAACGTGACTGTCAAGAACAGGTACCCTCTACCCAGGATAGATGACCTGTTCGATCAACTGAAGGTAGCCACGGTTTTCTCTAAAATTGACCTGAGGTCTGGTTACCACCAAGTCAGGGTGAAAAAGGAGGATATACCGAAGACGGCTTTTCGAACCAGATACGGACATTATGAGTTCGTAGTTATGCCGTTTGGAGTTACCAATACTCCAGCTATGTTTATGGACTTAATGAATCGGGTATTCTCGGCATTCCTCGACAGATTTGTGATCGTCTTTATCGATGATATCCTTATATATTCGAGGACTCCCGAAGAACATGCTGAACACCTGAGTAAAGTACTACAGATCCTTCAGAAGGAACAACTGTATGCCAAATTTTCCAAATGCGAGTTCTGGCTCGACCAAGTATCATTCTTGGGACATGTTATCTCCAAGGAAGGAGTAAGGGTGGACCCAATTAAAATCGAAGCTGTGAGTAACTGGACCAGACCCAAGAATGCCAGCGAAATCAGAAGTTTCCTCGGGCTAGCAGGCTATTACAGAAAATTCGTAGAGGGATTTTCTCGGATTGCCGCCCCTATGACCGCTCTTACTAAGAAAGACAAGAAATATGTATGGACCGATGAATGTGAGAAGAGCTTTACTGAACTGAAAAGGAGGCTGACTAGCACTCCGATATTGACTCTTCCAGAAAGCGATACGGGTTTCGATATGTACAGCGACGCATCCAAACTGGGACTCAGAGCTGTACTTATGCAGAATGGGAAGGTGATTGCCTATGCCTCTAGGCAACTCAAGGAACATGAAAGGAATTATCCTACCCATGACTTAGAACTAGCAGCGGTGGTCTTTGCACTGAGAATATGGAGGCACTATCTATATGAAACTCAGTGTAAAGTTTATACATATCACCAGAGTCTGCGATATTTCTTCACCCAGAAAGATCTGAATATGAGACAACGCAGATGGCTCGAATTGGTCAAGGACTATGACTGTGTGATCCTGTACCATCCGGGGAAAGCCAACAAGGTAGCCGATGCACTCAGTAGAAAATCATGTGCTGCTTTGATGTCTTTATCAGCTTTGTCACAACCCTTAAGGGAAGAAATTACGAATTACGGAATTGAAATCATATCAGGACAGTTATCCACCCTGATGATTGCGCCGACATTATTCGACGATATTCTGGAAAAGCAGAATCAGGATATGAGCCTTCAGAGGATCAGGCAAGAGGTTCTCGAAGGCAAGGACAATGGATTTCGGATTTCAGACAGCGGAGTCTTATATCTTCGGGATCGATTGTGTGTTCCCGACGACTCCGATTTACGGACAAGAATCCTTGAGGAAGCTCATGGAACGCCTTATGCGATGCATCCTGGGTCTACCAAGATGTATCAAGATCTGAAGTGCAAGTTTTGGTGGTCCGGTATGAAGCGAGATGTAGCCCACTATATCAGTATGTGTTTGACCTGCCAGAGGGTCAAAGCAGAACACCAGAGGCCTGGAGGAGTTTTGCAACCTCTGCCAATTCCCGAGTGGAAATGGAAAGACATCTCTATGGATTTCATCTCAGGGCTACCTAGAACAACGAATGGATATGATGGTATATGGGTTATTGTGGACAGGCTAACCAAGTCTGCCCATTTTCTGGCTATCAGGATAACCTAATCAGTAGAGCAGTTGGCTCAACTGTATGTCAAGGAAATTGTCCAACTACACGGGGTTCCCAAGACCATTATCTCTGATCGGGATGGTCGATTTACTTCAGATTTTTGGGAACACGTGCAGAAGGCTCTTGGCACGAAGCTGAAATTCAGTACGGCCTTTCACCCCCAGACTGACGGGCAGACTGAAAGAGTGAATCAAATATTAGAGGATATGTTACGAGCTTGTGCCTTGGACTTCAAGGGAAGCTGGTGTCGATACCTGAGCCTGGCAAAGTTTGCTTATAACAACAGTTATCAGGCTACTATCGGGATGGCACCGTACCAAGCGCTATACAGATGGAAATGCCGATCTCCTATATGCTGGCTTGAGAGCGGTGAAAGGAAGGAGATGGGACTCCAGACTGATATTATAAATGAAACCACTCAGGCTATCAAGAATATCCGCCAGAGGATAGAGACTGCTCAGAGTCGACAGAAAAGCTATTCTGATAAGCGACGCAGACCACTAGAGTTTGATGTTGGGGATTCAGTATTCTTAAAGTGGCCCCTATGAAAGGGGTGATGAGATTCGGGAAGAGAGGGAAGCTGAGTCCGCGATATGTGGGACCGTACCAGATCCTGAGACGGGTAGGCAAAGTGGCCTACGAACTGGAGCTACCGCCAGAAATGTCGGCTATCCACAATGTCTTCCATGTATCAATGCTCAGGAAATGTACCTCTGATGAGAATCAAATTATAGAGCCCCAACCAGTATCAAATCAAGAGAATCTAGGTTCCAAACGCCGACCTATTCAGATCCTAGATCGGGAAGTCAAGAAGCTAAGGAACAAGGAAGTGCCCTTAGTAAAGGTTCTGTGGCGGAATGAACAATTCGAAGAAGCCACTTGGGAACGAGAGGAGGCAATACGATTAATGTATCCGGAACTGTTTTAAGTTCGAGACGAACTTTTTATAAGGTATGAGGGATTGTAACACCCCAAATTTTCCCATATATATAATGTTTTGAATTCATGAAACATTATTATTATGAAATTTCATGATGGGCTTGTCTTAATGGGCTTTGATGTGGATTAGTGCAAAATGTGATAAAAAGAAAGTGTAGAAAGGAGGAAGCAAGGATCGAAGCTTGAACCTCCTAGTTACATTAACCATGTCTTAACCAATGCACCAAGGAATGTTTCATGTTGAGAGAATAAGAAACATGTTTGTTAAAGCTAGGGAAGTGAAGAGACATGTCCTTTCATGAGAATAGTATAAATAAGAGAGGGAGAGAGAGGAATAACTTCCTCTCTTCTTCTTCCTCACTCTCCCCACCGAAAACTCTAGCCTCTTCCCCATTTTCAATTTTCGAAAATACACCCTAGGGTTCTAACCCTAGGGAATTGGAAGGAAGAAGACCCCATCCAAGGATTTTTGCCTTCTACTAGGGCCAAGTGTTTAGAGGAGTTCTAGCAAAGGGAACTCTCACTCTTCCTTCAACCAAGGGCACCCTAAGGATTTAGAGAAGGTGATTTTCAAGCGAAAGGATGTAAGTATCCCCTTGCCTACAGTGTAATTGTTGATTTCATGATTCGTTTTCTTTTCTTGTTTCGAAAATGGGAGTTACCCCTTGTGTGAGTTTCGGCCACCCCCAAAGGGGAGACCTTGGCTACTCCTTGATGCATGAGGAGACCCCTTGGGACTTAGGGTATATAGATAGGTTGTTTTCCCTTCATGTTGTGATGCCAAAAACTAGGGGTTGAGCACCCTACACCATTCGGCCACGAACCATTAGGGTTAGTGAGGGTTGAAATTCTCCATGATGTATCCATGCTTAGTAGTGTAGACAAGGTGTTTGTGTAAATGGCTGTGTGAAGGTTTGATTTCAAAAACCCTAATCCCCCTACCCTACACCATTCGGCCAACATGAATAGATTAGGGTTTGTGAAGGTTAAACTACCCTATGAGATATGCTTATGTTTGGGGATGATGATATGTATATGCATGTGATGTTAAATAGAATGTTTGATTGGAAAACTTAACTTCCCCCTAGCATGACTTTCGGCCAAGGCATGAACCATTAGGGTTGTGAAGGTTGATTACCCCATGATGTATGCTATGCTTAGTATGATACATGATATATATATGTGTGATGCTTGCATGGGATGTACCCTATAAGATATGCTTATGTTTGGGATGATGATACGTATATGCACGTGATGTTTAAATGGAATGTTTGATTGGAAAACTTAATTTTTCCCTAGCATGACTTTCGGCCAAGGCAAGGAACATTAGGGTTGTGAAGGTTGATTACCCCATGATGTATGCTATGCTTAGTATGATACATGATGTATAGATATGTGATGCTTATATGGGATGTTTGATGTCAAAAAAAAAACCTAACCTATCGTTACCTTATGAAATTCGGCCAAACCCTAGTTTAGGGTTAGGAAGAATGAATTTAATCCATGAAGCATGCTACCACTTCCTATGATATGAGTATGATCTATGTGACCAATCTGGTCATATATAAAGTATGTTAAGTGGTTGAAGCATGATGTATGTATGAGCAAATCTTATAGCCCATGGGGCACCCTTATGAGATTGCATGTGATGTGTATGTTAAAATGCTTGAAAGGATACTCCACTAAGTATGCGATCAAGAACACCCTTATGTTGTGTGGTGTGTCCCTATGGGATCATGAGCACCCTTGAAGAGTGGTGTGTCCCTTGAGAAGTGAAATTGGAGTACTCCTTAGCATATATATAAAGACATGATAAGTATTTTACTTTGTAAGTTGTGTACCCGACTCGGAAGGGGGTCGTTAAACAAATCCGGGGTGCATGTTAACTTAAGGTCATGGCTCCGGTAGGACGGAAGGGTCCTGCTCTAATGGGATTGGTGGCTCGCTACCCCAATTCATTAGGGAACGCGCATTATGTGGTACACAACTAGGCCCTATATGATGTTGAAATATTTTTAAGTAATACCTTTATGGAATTGTTTTGAAAACATTAATTATATGTGAAGGGTATGCTTAAGATACTTTATACTGCTTGCTTAGAAACTTGGATGTTTAGTATGCTATGATAAACTCATGCTTATGATTCCTTATGTGTACATGTTGTATTCTTCGTATGGATTTTGCGAGTAGGACAGGATCCTTACTAAGCATTTGTGCTTACAAGTTTATGTGTTGTCTTATGCTGCAGATAAGGGTAAGGGACACTTAAACTAAGAGGCAGGAGGGCTGAAGATGTGTGGGGTGGTGGCTCGGGAAAGAATGATTTTTATATCTACATTACTATGCCTATGATAATGTTTTCTTCAATAATAAATGCTAGTGATTAGAGTTGGTACTTTTGAATATTAGAAATTACACTTGGATTACTCTTATATGTTGAGTTGAACTACTTGTGAACCTACCATGTTCTAATCATTAAAGCATGATATCTGATTGGCATGCACTGACTAATATGCTTAGCACTTGTAAATATCACTTGGTAGTTTTAAACAAGCTGCTCAGTACTTAGTCCTTGCACTTGTATTTTTATTTTATGTTAAAATTTTACGATGGATTGTACGTAACCCCGCCCCGAGAGTAGATATAAGGGCGGGCGTTACACAATTATAGTGCAAAAAAAAGAACAAGTTCACTCTTCGTTATCGACACCCGGTGTGGATTGTGCTTCGGAGTGGAGGGTCGTCGTCTGCGCTAGAATCTCGAGATTGGAAGTTTCCGTAGCAAAGCGCTTGAGCGAAGAGCGTTGAGGCGTTCAAGAATTGTGTTATGAAGCCTTGGGGGTCAAGCCCCTTTTATAGTGCACCTGGGGGCGCCCTGGACGTTGGGGGCGCCCTCCACGTGCCTCTGGATCTGCAAACCCCTATCCGGAACTCGGTCAGCCCTTATCCCTCCAGGATCAGGCTCGGAGCTGAGGGAGGCACCCGGGACGCTGGGGGCGCCCCGGTTGACTTGGTCTGCTGGCTTCTCAGCTGAATTCACTTCAATTGCTTGTTTGGCTTAGACCCGGGGCACCCGAGTCATCCAGGGCAACCGGGAGCTTGAGGGTGCCTGGCCCAGTGAGCTTCCGAAGCAATCTTTGCTCAACTGCTTGTTTGGCTTTGACCTTGGGCGCCCAGGACCTCCCAGGCGCCTAGCCCAGCTGTTGCCCCTTTCTTTTGGGGTATTTTGAGCTGCAGAAACACGATCCTTTGGTTCCTGCATCCAAGGTTAGTTCGACAACAAACAAGGCAACAAATGTTAGGTTTATACAACCTTAGCTGTCTTGGTTCTGACTTTGGGTCTCCCAAATGGAACCCTAGGTCAAACCGACACCTACTGTTCCCTCAATGGGGAACGCGTCCTCACCTACTCCTCTCAGGAGAGTTTACCATTTGCCAACCGGCTCCTCCGATTGGACTTTTGCCCGATTCACCAGACCAGGTCTTCGTGCCCACCTTTCGAGCAGGTCTTCGGTGCCCAGCTCCTTGCCAGGGCTTCGTGCCCAGTCCTCGACCAGGACTTCGTGCCTAGTATACCTAGGTCTTCTTTCTTGTATACTTAGTGAACATGTTAGTCCAACATAATATCTTAACTTTTGAACCCTTTGCCATTATCAAAACCCAGGTTCAACTTAGGTGCTGCCTGCACCAACAATCTCCCCCTTTTTTATTTATGGCAACCCCGGTTCAAAAAGTTAAGTTAAAAAAATAGGTAACATGTCAACTTAGCTTCCTCCCCCTGGAAGGAATCTCCCCTTAGATTTTCCAACAGTTCGTGGGGTTTGAAAAAGTTTCTAAATCTAAAAGGGAATTTATTTTTCAACACTTAGAGTATTTTCAAAAAAATGTAAGTTAGAAATTATTTTCCAAAAATAATTTTTGAGTTGGGCACTTGAAAAATATGTACTTAGAGAATTTATATTTAGAAAAAAATTTCAAGTCAATACTTAGTTTTCGCATTTTAGAAAATTTTCTAAACCTCTTCTGAAGTTTTTAATACTTAGAAAAACTGAAATTTCTTTAATTAAAGACATTTAAGATAAGTACTTAGAGAAATTTTGAAATTAGCTTAAGTAATTTTGAAAATCGACTTAAGTCAAGTACTTAGAAATAATTTTGAAAAGCAGCTTAAGTCAAGTACTTAGAAGCAATTTTGAAAAACAGCCTAAGTCAAGTACTTGGAAGCAATTTTGAAGAACAACCTAAGTCAATTACTTAGAAGTAATTTTGAAAACAACTTTTTGAAATAAGGTTTTGAATTTTGAAAAAAATTTTAAACCTTCTCTTCTTTCCAATTTCTCCCCCTTTGCCATATATCAAAAAAAAATAATATAGCAAAACAATAGCAAAAGAATATAGTAAAAGAAGTAATGTGCTGTACTGAACTAATTCAAGGTATAAACTAGACCAAATCAATTTGAATTAATTCTTTCGGGTCCTGTCTAACCCAATTAGCTACTTACTAACTGTTATAAATAGTAGTTTTTGCTAGGGCTAGTCAAGTTAAGTGTTCTGTTCAAGCTAGATTTTCTAAGCTTGACACTTAACCTGATTACTGTTTAATTTTGTATTTAGTGCACCAATTACTGCTGATGCACTGACTTAAAGCATCTTGAATAAAGGCAAAGACCGAAGTATCTCAACCTATTCTAGGTTATCAATCAAAAGTACCCTAAGGTGCTTGTGAGATGCTGGCTTTTAGATCTATAGGTGCATGCAGGTCTAGGGTTAGGGCCTAGGCTAAGTCCATTTGCGAAAAAGCCTTAGTTTTGAAGGGGGTAGTTTTTTCAAAAAAAACTAAGTCAAAAAATTGGTTTTTTAAAAATACAAAAAAAAATTCAAATTAAGTAGAAACTGATAAGTAATAAAACAGTTTTAAAAGAAACACAGAAGTAGAGTAAACCTATTCTACCAAGCATAATCCTAACTGTCTTCTTAGTGAGCTGAACTCAGACTCAGGTAAGGGTTTGGTGAATATATCAGCTAAGTTAGATTTTGAGTTTATATGCTTAAGGACTATTTCACCCCTGGCTACGTGATCTCTTACAAAGTGGTGTTTAACTTCTATGTGTTTAGTTCTGGAGTGTTGGATTGGATTCTAGTTAGATTAATTGAGCTTATATTATCAATGTAGACCTGAGTTTGAGTGTAGTTAAGTTGGAAGTCTTTAAGAGTGTGCATCATCCATAAGAGTTGTGCTACACACTCTCCTAAAGCTACATACTCAGCTTCAGTTGTGGATAGAGCTACACAGTGTTGTTTTCTGCTACACCAACTCACTAGACTATTTCCTAACAGTTGGTAGCTTCCACTTGTATTCTTTCTATCTAATTTACAACCAGCGTAGTCAGAATCCGAGTATCCTGACAAGTCAAAGGTTGTGGTCCTAGGATACCAAATCCCTACATTTAGGGTGCCCTTAACATATCTTAGTATTCTTTCTAGGGCTACTAAGTGCGTTTCCTTAGCACAGGTTTGGTATCTAGCACACATTCCTACAGCAAAAAGGATATCAGGTCTGCTGGCTGTAAGGTACAGTAGACTTCTAATCATACTTCTATAGAGTTTAAGGTCTACTAGTTTACCATCAGGGTCACTATCTATTTTTACATTTGTTGCCATGGTGGTACTTATGCTTTTGGAGTTGTCCATTTTGAACTTCTTTATTAACTCCTTAGCATATTTGGATTGATGGGCATAGTTTCCATCCCTAGTTTATTTGATTTGTAACCCTAGAAAGAAGTTGAGCTCACCAACTAAGCTCATTTCAAATTTATTTTCCATTATTTTAACAAATTCCTTTAAGAAATTTCTGTTCGTGGACCCAAAGATTATGTCATCGACGTAGATTTGGGCGATAAAGATTTCTTTTCCTAGGGTCTTAATAAATAGGGTTGAGTCAATTTGTCCTTGTTTAAATTCTTTAGAAATTAGGTAGGTTGATAAGCGTTCATACCAGGCCCTAGGTGCTTGTTTTAGTCCATAAAGTGCTTTAGTGAGTTTGTAAACATGGTCAGGTCTTTCTAAGCCTTCAAAACTGGGGGGTTGTCCTACATAGACTTCTTCCTTAATAAATCCATTTAGAAAGGTTGATTTTACATCCATTTGGTAGAGTTTAAATCCTTTATGGGATGCAAAGGCTAACAACATCCTAATGGACTCAAGTCTAGCTACTGGGGCATAGGTTTCGTCATAATCTAACCCTTCTACTTGACTGAACCCTTTGGCTACTAAGCGGGCTTTATTTCTCACTATTTCTCCTTGATTATTTAGCTTATTCCTAAAAACCCACTTAGTATCAATAATGGATTTGCCATCAGGTTTAGGTACTATTTCCCAAACTTGGTTCCTCTCAAACTGGGCTAACTCTTCTTGCATTTCTATGATCCAATCAGGATCAGGTAAGGCTTCCTCTATAGTCTTAGGTTCAATTTTTGAAATCATTGCAATCTGACTAAGGTTCCTATAGGCGGACCTAGTTCTGACTCCTAAGGCTGGATCACCCACAATTTGATCAGTTGGGTGATTGAGTCTGGGTTTCTTAGTTTTTCTGGAACTTGGTTTAGCCTCAGGTCCGGCTGGTCGGTTTGGTTCAGTGATTGGTTCAACTACTTGAGTTGGTTCAATTGTCTCAATGTTGGTTCAATGTTTAGTTCATTTAGGGGTTCAATTAAAGGTTCAACAGTATATTCATTATCTTCTTGATCAGTATTTGATGAATTTAGATCTGGATTATCAGATTTTGAGTTAATTTTTTCATCAAATATCAGATTTGTTATTTCTTCAATTTTCTTGGTTTGTTTATTGTAAACCCTATAGGCTCTACTTATTGTTAAATATCCTAAGAAGATGCCTAGGGTTGATTTAGACTGCAATTTACCTAGATAGTCCTTAGTGTTTAGGATATGGACTTCGCACCCAAAGACCCTTAGGTAATGTAGGTTTGGAAGTCTATGGTAGTATAATTCATAGGGTGTTTTATTGTGTCGTTTGTTAATTAGGACCCTATTTTGTATGTAGCAAGCCGTACTAATTGTTTCTGCCCAAAATTGGTTAGCTAAGTTAAATTCATTGAGCATAACCCTAGCGGCTTCTTGTAGGGTTCTATTTTTATGTTCAACTATCCCATTTTGCTGGGGGGGTTCTAGGACACGAAAATTCGTGTATATACCTATTTACCTAACAAAACTTCTCGAATCGTTGATTTTCGAACTCTCCTCCGTGGTCATTCCTAAGTCTTTTGATTTTGGTATCGTTTTAATTTTCAATTAACTTACAAAAATGACTAAATAGGTTTAGGGTTTCATCTTTGGTTTTTAGAAACCTAACCCAGGTAAACCTAGAGTAATCATCAACAATTACTAAGCAGTACCGGTTTTCGCTTAGTGACATGGCTCCATGTGAATCAAATAGGTCAAGGTGCAGGAGCTCAAGTGTGATTTGAGTTAGATCAGATTGAATTAGTTTGTGATTAGACCTAGTTTGTTTTCCTTGATTGCATGATTCACTTATTAAGTTTTCATGGTTCTTAATTTTAGGTATACCTTTAATTAGGCCAAGTTGGGTGATTTTTGAAATTAATCTCAGATTAGTGTGACCTAATCTCCTATGCCAGATGTAACGCCCACCCCTTACGTGAGCGACGCGTTACTTTTTTTTCTTTCTTTCATACATTATGGCATATGAATCGTAAATATAGCAGCGGAAATAATACTAAATCATGAACATATGCAATTGGATAAATTTCTTTCTAACTAAACTACTTTAAGCATGTGAATCATAGCATAACATATCTATCCAGAGAGTATATAGTTCTACATTAAGCATGCATATCATAAAGAACTTCAACTCCAACAAGTAGTACGTGTAAACATAAAAACTAAAACATGCATTTATAAGTAGCAACATTAAGTCCATGAGAAATAACTCCATAAGTAAGAGTAAAAACAACAGTAGGATCGTTCGGCCAAGTTACTGCCACACACACACATGCCCTCCGGCTGCTTCCCCTTTAGTTTGATCCTACAACATAAGAATGTAGACTATAAGTATAAAATGCTTAGTAAGCTCCTTGCTTACTCACAAAATCCGTACAACACATATAAGTAGAAATTTACATCATTTGACATAAACATATAACATGAATAAATACTTAAAGCATCTAAAATACATAAGCAGAATCACTTAACATTTGCATAATTTTTAAGACATAATCATGTACATAAACATTAAACATAGCATATGCAATATCATTAAACATAAACATGTGCATAAACATTAAAGATGCTCTTTTGAGAATATATATAATATAATACTTGAACATCAACATATCATCATCATTGGGATCCCTGGCTTTGTACCCATTCATCATTTGCGCGCATTCCTTAGTAGAGTACGAGGTTGCTAATCTCGACCTACTAAGGTACTAAGCAACCTTGGTGCCTAGGGACAGCTGCGGTAGTCCAGAACCGGGGCATTCATAAGGTGCCCATCCCTTGGACTTTTTTCAAGATCCGGTACAAGCCGATACATAAGGTAAAATAGCATACATGATTCCTTATCTTTCCTTAGCAATTGCTCTTTAGCATGGCATTTATCATTTCTTTTCTTTTCTTAGCAATTGCTCTTTAGACATTCTCTTATTCATAATGTCATGCATGTCATGGGTATACATTCAAAGCATAAATATCATCATAACTTTCAAGCATGAACATGGCATGGAGAAAACATAATTTCATGGTAAGGAAATTCATAACATGCCAACTTATCATTCATGATTCTTAAAACACATAATGTTCAATTTACGACTAAGGATAATACATCTAGGGAACTTGTTCCATTTTTCTTTTCATCTATCATGGCCTAAAGAAACATGGATACCTTTAATTCAACCCTAATTCAACACATACTCTACTGGTCAAAACATCTAATAGGGTTATCATGGCATATAAACATAACACAACATCACACAACTCATACAACATGCATACATTGAATATCCTATTGCAAGGAGACATTATCAAGTGGGGTAGTGACCTTAACCAATCTTAAAACCTAATTTAAGAAACTGATCAGAAACTCCTAAGGTTCATATCAACATGAAAATGACAAAAACAAGAGCGATTGACTCATACAACCTACATATAATACATATTCTACCACTAGGAAGCATTAGCAAGTAACATGACATCTTTAACTCTTCTTTTTCTTTCTTTTTGCTCTTATTTATGGTATTAACCCAACATGATCAGAGGGGAAACATGGCCTAAAAATATATATAAAACCTTCAAACAAACATTAACAAGGACTTAAAACCATTAGCTAGTCAAAAAGAACTCAACCATCCTCTTATGGCCAAAAAGTCTATGGCTTCATGAGAGCCTTGGCCGAAACTTTTAAGGGTCTTTTTGATCCATCCTTTTTCATCATAACTCATGACTTAACATCAAGAAAACATTGGAGTCATTAGATAGCATCAAACACAAACCTAATCCATAAATCTCATGTTGGCCGAAACTTGCCTATAGGGAAACCTTTACGATTTTTGCAACACATCGCCAAAAACATACAAGAACATGAATCAAAAACATATATAACTATTATGTTGCAGGTGAGGGGAGTCTTACCCTTGTGCTAAGGATTTCCAAACAAAATATATCACCTAGAAGGAGAAAGAAAGAACTTCTTGCTCTTTGGCTCTTCCTTTGCTTCATAAACACCAAGCCTTCACTAGATCTTCTTTGAGAGAATTTTCTTGATGGAGAGAGGGCCTTGATTTTCGAAAATGAGAAGGAGGAGAAGATGTCTTATGGCATTTTCCTTCTTTCCTCATCTTCTTATAGTAAATGAAGAGGTATGCCTCTTCACCTTCCATGGAGACTCTTCATTTTCCATGGTGACTCTTCATCTCCCATGTAGCCTCTTCATCTCCCTGATCCTTACACTTATCTACAATTGTCTTTATCCTCCTAATAGCACTCCCTTGCTAGTTGAATTGGTTACATAGGCATTCTTAAGGCTTACAACATCTCTAAGGTCCAAGGTTCAATCCTTGGCACCTATATTATTTTTTTTATTCTTTATTCTTTTGCAAGCCCATCTAAAGTAAGGCTCATCACATGATGTGTTATTTCTTTTATCCTCATGGGGCCCATTAGGATGTATAATGAAGTGTTATTTAAGACCCATTAGGAATTTCCCACCATTTAGAGACCATATAAGGCCTATTAACACTTACACTAAAATTCCCACAACTCTAACTATCGTTCATGAATCATGCTCAATATGGCTATCATTCATGCAATCCTACTCAATATTAGGGATAATATTTAAGGGAATTTTAGTGGGGTGTTACAATTCTCCATACCTTCTGGATGTTCGTCCTCGAACTTAAAATAGCTCCGGAAACTTTTATTTCATATCGTCCTCGCGTTCCCAGGTAGCATCTTCAGATTGTTGACTTTGCCACAAGACCTTGACTAAGGGTACATCTTTGTTCCTCAGTCTCTTGACATCTTGATCCAGGATCCGTATGGTTTTGCTTTCATAACTCAGGTCCTCCTGGATTTGTACGACCTGTGACTCCATCACTTGGTCTGCATTGGGAAGACATATCTTGAGCATCGATACGTGGAACACGTTGTGGATTGATGACATATCCTGAGGTAGCTCGAGCTCGTAAGCCACCTTGCCAATTCTGTTCAGGATCTTGTACGGTCCCACATAGCGCGGACTTAACTTTCCTTTCTTCCCGAATCTCATTACTCCTTTCATAGGTGTTACTCGGAGGAACACCAAATCCCCGACACCGAATTCCAAAGGCCTACGTCGCTGATCCGCATAATTCTTCTGCCGGCTCTGAGCAGTCTCTATTCTTTGGCGGATATTCTGTATAGCTCGGGTGGTGTCGTCGATGAAATCCGTCTGGAGTCCCATCCCTTTCTTTTCGCCTCCTTCGTACCAACAGATCGGAGATCTACATCTCCTCCCATACAGAGCTTCATAAGGTGCCATTCCGATAGTAGCTTGGTAGCTATTATTATAAGCGAACTCCGCTAAACATAAATATCGGCACCAGCTCCCTTTGAAATCCAGGGCACAAGCTCGTAACATGTCTTCCAGTACCTGGTTCACCCTTTCCGTTTGCCCATCTGTCTGAGGATGAAAGGCGGTACTGAATCGCAACTTCGTGCCGAGAGCTTTATGAACGCATTCCCAAAACTGTGAGGTGAAACGACCATCCCTATCTGAAATGATGGTCTTGGGAATACCATGTAGTCTGATAATTTCCTTAGCATATAGTTGAGCTAGTTGCTCGACTGAATAGGTCATCTTGATCGCTAAGAAATGTGCCGATTTCGTCAATCTGTCGACGACAACCCATATAGCGTCGTATCCGTTCGTGGTCCTGGGAAGTCCTGAGATGAAATCCATAGAGATATCTTCCCATTTCCACTCCGGAATTTGGATCGGTTGCAGAACTCCTCCGGGCCTCTGGTGCTCCGCTTTAACTTGCTGGCAGGTCAGGCAGGTACTGACATGCCGAACTACGTCATTCTTCATACCGAGCCACCAAAATCTCGTTTTCAGATCTTGATACATCTTGGTGGATCCCGGATGCATAGAATAAGGGGTTCCGTGAGCCTCCTCCAGTACCTTCTTGCGTAGCTCCGGATCATTAGGGATACATAGACGATCCCTAAGGTATACTACTCCGTTATCGGTGATATGAAAACCCTCGCCTTTTCCTTCTAGAATATTCTGCTTGATCTTCTGGAGGCTTGGATCATCATTCTGCTTGTCTAGTATGTCGTCGAATAGTGCCGGTATGATTGTCATGGTCGAAAGTCGTCCGGAAATAATCTCGATTCCGTAGTTCACGATTTCCTTTTCCAGCGGTCGAGATAATACTGATAAGGACATCAAGGCGGCACTGGACTTCCTGCTAAGTGCATCGGCCACTTTGTTCGCCTTGCCTGGATGATAAAAGATCTCGCAGTCATAGTCCTTTACCAGTTCGAGCCATCTACGTTGTCGCATGTTAAGGTCCTTCTGAGTGAAGAAATATCGCAGACTTTGGTGATCTGTATATATCTTGCACTGTGCTCCGTATAGATAGTGTCTCCATACCTTCAGAGCAAAGACCACGGCTGCTAACTCTAAATCGTGAGTGGGATAGTTCCTCTCATGTTCTTTAAGTTGCCTAGAGGCATAGGCAATAACTTTACCACTCTGCATAAGTACAGCTCCGAGTCCCAGTTTGGAGGCATCGCTGTACATGTCGAAGCTCTTGTCATCTTCGGGAAGAGTAAGGATTGGAGCATTTGTAAGCCTCCTTTTCAGCTCCAAGAAACACCTCTCGCATTCTTCTGTCCATACATATTTCTGGTTCTTCCTGGTGAGGACCGTCATAGGTGCTGCAATTCTGGAGAAGTCTTCCACGAACTTCCGGTAATAGCCCGCTAGTCCGAGAAAACTCCTGACTTCGCTAGCATTCTTCGGCCTGTTCCAGTTACTCACGACCTCGATTTTCTTCGGGTCCACCATGACTCCGTCCTTGCAAATAATATGGCCTAGAAAAGCCACTTGATCGAGCCAAAATTCGCATTTGGAGAACTTGGCATATAACTTCTTTTCCCGAAGGGTCTGTAATACCATCTTCAGGTGTTCAGCGTGCTCTTCTCGATCTCTCGAATAGATGAGGATATCGTCGATGAAGACGATCACAAACTTGTCAAGGAATGCCGAGAATACCCGATTCATCAGATCCATAAACATGGCGGGAGCATTAGTTACTCCGAAAGGCATGACAACGAATTCAAAGTGTCCAGTATCTAGTCCGGAAGGCCGTCTTCGGGATATCGTCTGATTTCACTTTAACTTGATGGTAACCTGATCTAAGATCGATCTTCGAAAAGATGGTAGCTCCCTTTAGTTGGTCGAACAGGTCGTCGATCCTTGGAAGGGGATACCTGTTCTTAATCGTCACATTATTTAGAGCTCGATAATCTATGCACAGGCGCATAGTTCCATCTTTCTTTTTCACGAACAGTACCGGAGCTCCCCATGGAGAGTGACTCGGGCGAATAAAACCTTTGTCGAGTAACTCCTGTAGCTGTCCTTGAAGCTCCTTCAACTCCGCTGGCGCCATACGGTAAGGTGCCTTGGAGATCGGATTAGTGCCAGGAATCAGTTCGATCTCAAATTCGATTTCTCTGTACGGGGCCAATCCTGGTAGATCGTCTAGGAATAGTCAGATAATTGCATACCACTCTGACATAATTAGTTCTGATCCTTTGTTGAGGGTGTTGACCACATACGCTAGAAAACAGCTATCCTTTCTCTAGCATCTTTTGGCCTTTAGAGCCGATAAGAATTCCGGTTCTCTTCCTTGGCTCTCCGAGAATTCAACATAGGTTTGCTCGGACTGGAACACCACTTTTGCTACGCACTCGATAGAAGCACCGTATTTGCTCAGAAAATTCATACCCAGTATTGCATCATAATCTTGCATGTCGAGCACTATAGGTCGCAATAGAGATCTCTTTCTGGATCTGATTGGTGCTGCCGCAACACGGGGTGGATGCCATTGTTTCTCCCGAAGCAGGGTTGTTAGAAATGTACAGTCTAGAACTTGTAGAGGTATGTCTATCTTCTTAGAATAAGGCATGGAAATAACGAATGCGTTTCTCCAGTGTCAATAATGCTGTAGATGTACTATAAATAAAGAGCTGACCTGTAAAACCGCTGCCTGTCGGCACTCCTCTCATCCTCTGCTTCTTTCTGGTTGTGGCTTCTATTTTTTTTTTTTTTATTTCAATTTTTTATGTTGTTTTTGTTTGATTCTATTTTTTTTTTTTTTTTTTTTTTTTTTTTTTTTTTTTTTTTTTTTTTTTTTATGTTACTTGATTATTTCTTGCTCTAAGGGTACCTATGCAACTCCTCGGCGGTTGGGGTCGGTTAACTCCACCGGCCACGTGAGATATCCCCGCAACATTTCCATCACGGACCTTTTCTTTCTCCGTCTTGACTAACTGGGACACAGGCGAGCCAACCTCTCTTGGCATGACTGCAAATCGCCTTGATGGAATTCAAAAACCCGCATGAAGGCTGATTCGAAGAATGGTTCACTCTTGCCTTGACCCTTCCCAACATTCTGGCATCGCAAAAAGGCAGAATGATGCACACTTGACTTCTCATGCTCCGGCCAGTCCAGCAGCTCCATAGTACTCTCTACCGTCTTGCCATGCCTGAGCATCCCACGGTTCGCAAGCACCCGTAAAAGTTTCCGGCTTCAGTCTCTGCCACTAGATTATGTAAGCTTCCGGTCGCATTCCGGTGGCAGGGCCTGTCGGGGGTGCTGGCGGAGTTGGAGGCACTACAGGTGTCACCGTCTGGTTCACAGATGGGACGGTAGTATTTTCTTCTGATCCATCCAGGTGTTTGATGGTCTGCTGCTGCTCGGTGAGTTGACGCTGGAGTTCTGTCACTAGGTGCGTCAGTCAGGCTGAGGTACGGTATCATTAATTCTGTACTTCTTCTAGCCATGCTGTTCTCATATGACAACAATAAGCTAGTATAAGATCATTTATCATTTTCATATTTTCATGTATATACATGCATTTGTATCATCTTTTTCATTATAAGGGAAGGTAGGTAATACCTAAGTTTCCATTCCAGGTAAAAACATGATTCCATAATTTCATATTTGTATACTTAGTCATAAGCATTCCTTATCGTTCTAGAACCATATAGAGTATCACATCTACTTGCATGGTTAGTCTAGAAACATTCCTATCATAAGTAAACATAAAGCAAACATACTTAAATAATGTAAGGTAAGATCTTACTTGGAAGCGACAGGATGCAGGCTTGATGTGTGGGTAGTGAGATGGCAAACTGCTCTGATACCAAGCCGTAACGCCCGCCCCTTACGTGAACGACGCGTTACTTTTTTTTTCTTTCTTTCATATATTATTGCATATGAAGCGTAAATATAGCAGCGGAAATAATACTAAATCATGAACATATGCAATTGGATAAATTTCTTTCTAACTAAACTACTTTAAGCATGTGAATCATAGCATAGCATATCTATCCAGAGAGTATATAGTTCTACATTAAGCATGCATATCATAAAGAACTTCAACTCCAACAAGTAGTAAGTGTAAACATAAAAACTAACACATGCATTTATAAGTAGCAACATTAAGTCCATGAGAAATAAGTCCATAAGTAAGAGTAAAAATAATAGTAGGATCGTTCTGCCAAGTCACTGCTACACACACACATGCCCTCCGGCAGCTTCCCCTTTTGTTTGATCCTACAACATAAGAAGGTAGACTATAAGCATAAAATGCTTAGTAAGCTCTTTGTTAACTCACAAAATCCGTACATCACATATAAGTACAAATCTACATCATTTGACATAAACATATAACATGAATAAATACTTAAAGCATCTAAAGTACATAAGCAGCAACACTTAACATTTGCATAATTTTTAAGACATAATCATGTACATAAACATTAAACATAGCATATGCAATATCATTAAACATAAACATGTGCATAAACATTAAAGATGCTCTTTTTAAAATATATATAATATAATACTTGAACATCAACATATCATCATCATTGGGATCCCTGACTTGTACCCATTCATCATTTGCGCGCATTCCTTAGTAGAGTACGAGGTAGCTAATTCTGACCTACTAAGGTACTAAGCAACCTTGGTGCCTAGGGACAGCTGCGGTAGTCCAGAACCGGGGCGTTCTTAAGGTGCCCATCCCTTGGACCTTTTTCAAGATCCGGTACAAGCCGATACATAAAGTAAAATAGCATACATGATTCCTTTTCTTTCCTTAGCAATTGCTCTTTAGCATAGCATTCATCATTTTTTTCTTTTCTTAGCAATTGCTCTTTAGCATAACATTCATCATTTCTTTTCTTTTCTTAGCAATTGCTCTTTAGACATTCTTTTATTCATAATGTCATGCATGACATGGGTATATATTCAAAGCATAAATATCATCATAACTTTCAAGCATGAACATGGCATGGAGAAAACATAATTTCATGGTAAGGAAATTCATAACATGCCAACTTATCATTCATGATTCTTAAAACACATAATGTTCAATTTAAGACTAAGGATAATATATCTAGGGAACTTGTTCCATTTTTTCTTTTCATCTATCATGGCCTAATGAAACATGGATACCTTTAATTCAACCCTAATTCAACACATACTCTACAGGTCAAAACATTTAATAGGGTTATCATGGCATATAAACATAACACAACATCACACAACTCATACAACATGCATACATTGAATATCCTATTGCAAGGAGACATTATCAAGTGGGGTAGTGACTTTAACCCATCCTAAAACCTAATTTAAGAAACTGATCAGATACTCCTAAGGTTCATATCAACATGAAAATGACAAAAACAAGAGCAATTGACTCATACAACCTACATATTATACATATTCTACCACTAGGAAGCATTAGCAAGTAACATGACATCTTTAACTCTTATTTTTCTTTCTTTTTGCCCTTATTTATGGTATTAACCCAACATGATCAGAGGGGAAACATGGCCTAAAAATATATATAAAACCTTCAAACAATCATTAACAAGGACTTAATACCATTATCTAGTCAAAAAGAACCCAACCATCCTCTTATGGCCAAAAAGTCTATGGCTTCATGAGAGCCTTGGCCTAAACTTTTAAGGGGCTTTTTGCTCAATCCTTTTTCATCATAACTCATGACATAACATCAATAAAACATTGGAGTCATTAGATAGCATCAAACACAAACCTAATCCCTAAATCTCATGTTGGCCGAAACTTGCCTATAGGGAAACCTTTACGATTTTTGCAACACATCGCCAAAAACATACAAGAACATGAATCAAAAACATATATAACTATTATGTTGCAGGTGAGGGGAGTCTTACCCTTGTGCTAAAGATTCTCAAACACTATATATCACCTAGAAGGAGAAAGAAAAAACTTCTTGCTCCTTGGATCTTCCTTTGCTTCACAAACACAAAGCCTTCACTAGATCTTCTTGGAGAGAATTTTTCTTTGATGGAGAGAGGGCCTTGATTTTCGAAAATGAGAAGGAGGAGAAGATGTCTTATGGCATTTCCTTCTTTCCTCATCTGCTTATAGTAAATGAAGAGGTATGCCTCTTCACCTTCTATGGAGACTCTTCGTTTTCCATGGTGACTCTTCATCTCCCATGGTGCCTCTTCATCTCCCTTATCCTTACACTTATCTACAATTGCCTTTATCCACCTAATAGCACTCCCTTACTAGGTGAATTGATTACATAGGCATTCTTAAGGCTTACAACATCTCTAAGGTCCAAGGTTCAATCATTGGCACCTACATTATTTTTTTTATTCTTTATTCTTTTGCAAGCGCATCTAAAGTAAGGCTCATCACATGATGTGTTATTTCTTTTATCCTCATGGGGCCCATTAGGATGACTAATGAAGTGCTATTTAAGACCCATTAGGAATTTCCCACCATTTAGAGCCCATATAAAGCATATTAACACTTACACTAAAATTCCCACAACTCTAACTATCGTTCATGAATCATGCTCAATATGGCTATCATTCATGCAATCCTACTCAATATTAGGGATAATATTGAAGGGAATTTTAGTGGGGTGTTACAAAAATTATGCACAAGCAAGCATTTTTCATAATTTCTAGCATACATAGATAAATTTGAAACATTCTTAGAATTAGAGATTACCTCCCTTACCTTTGGAGCTCCCCCTTGATGCGAGCTTCTTTTCTTTTCCTTCTTCTCTCATCTTCTCAAGTGCTCCATTTTCTTGAGCTCTCCTTTTCTCGGACACTTGGTATGATTGTGCCCTAGCTCCCCACAGTAAAGCATCTAATATTCTTTTTCTCCTTCTTTTCCCTACAACCCACATTAGATTTTAAATGAATTAACCCAGGTTTAGGGTTTACCTCCTTCTTACCTAGTGGACACATGTCCTTGTAGTGTCTCTTTTTGTTGCATCCAAAGCAAATGATGTGCTCTTTTGATTTTGCTTTGGTGGAGGTAGGAGTGATAAGCCCAAATGGACTGTCACGAATGTGGGCCTTAAATTTAGATGTGAATGAATAACTGGAAACCCTTTTTACAATCAAAATCTGAAAATGTAATATAGGGGCCACAGGTCGTATTTTTCTCGAGGCTAGTTGTAGTGTTTGATTCGAGCTTGGTTTATGTGTCGTTTGTGTTTTTGGGGTTTCAAATAAGTAATTGGGTTTTGGATTATAATCGAAAATGAAATTGCAATGAAGAAGTAAGAATCTTAAGCTAATGAACTAAACAAGAAGTTGGCACTAAAGAAAAACTCAACTAATGGTAAACCAAATCAAACAAGGAACTTAACCGAATTGGAAAACTAAATCTAAATTCAAATTGCAAACAAACACTAATCTGAAATATAGAGGCAGTTATGACAAGTTTCGGAAATGAACAAGCTAAGACAAATCAATGCAAAAGAAATTCGAAATTTTCACAAGCAACAAATATCAATTTAGCATGCAATGTTTTTGGAAGCCAATCACTGCCCACAAAATTCAGAATTAGGTAAATTCAAACTTATTGATTTCAAACACAATCTTATCCCATCAAAAACAAGCTAACTTTGGATGCAAAAAGGTGCAAATCAATTGGCACGCAAGGGAAATCCTTTGTGCCAAAAACTAGCTCTAAATTAAGAAATGAGTGAGCTTTCAAGTCAACTTTTTAAAACTGAGTGGTTCGATTGGGGAGGCACAGGTTTTAGGAAAGAACTAAGCAAGATTCTGTAAAAGAATTCAAACTGAAACAAGAACTTGAAAAACAACAGAAATCAGAAACGAAATATGCAGTGATTCAGATTCAATTTGCAGAAATTCAGCACTAGCTAAGTTGAAAACCTAGAATGAACTGCAAGAATCGAAACTAAGCTCTAAGTTAACTAAGCAAACCTATACCTAACTTGAATGCAGGAATTAACCACTATAAAATGAAGAAACAAAATAGAAAACCAACACTCTGATACAAATCAGAACCGAAAGAAAATTGCATGAAGTTGAATGGCACGCAAGCTGGGAATTTGGCACGCAACAATTTAAGCTACAATTAAACTGAAATTTCACTCAATCTATCACTAAACAAGTTCCTAACATACTGAACACGAAGATTAAAAACCTAATGAAACCAAACGATCCAGAATTACAAACTAAAACAGCTGATAACTGAAAATCTAAAACAGAATTGCTCGAAATTGAAAATTACAGCTAAACAAATGAAAATTAAGCATCTAAGCTACTCCTCAACCCTTCTCCAACTCAAGAGCTCCTTGGTCGTCAATCAAGAGTGAAATTCAAACCCGCAAGCTCAACAAATCAGTGAAGAACTGTCTCTGCAATTGATTCAAAGCAAATCTTGCTCAAGCTGAAATTTGCTTCCGAATTCTTCAAACTCGCTGTGGTGGCTTGCGATTTTGATTAGGGAATGACCGAAACCTTCCAGGGAACCCCTCTGGTCAGCTCGGATGCAGTGGAAATGGAGCACAGCTGAGCTCGCTGAAATCGGATAGCAAAACTGCCGAAACCTCGCGCAACCTTGCTATTGAGCAAAAATCCAATCTGAAACCTCACTGAGAACTCTCTTCACTGACCTAGCCCTTGCTTTGATGATGGATTGAGGGATCACGCCTTCGATTGGATGAAAAAGCTAAAGAACATGAAGAAGAACTGAGAAATCTACTGCTGCGGCGAAGACGCGATGAAGGGAAGAAGCTGCGCGTTTCTGATTAAATAGGAACCAATGGACGGTCCAGATTGATCCACTTCAATCCAACGGCTGATCTTGGTCTGATTTGAGCCAAACTTTGATGATGTTGATCTTGGGTCAGGATATGCCTTGTGGTAGCTCGGATCCTCCAGATATGCAACGGATGGTCCAGATCAACCTAATCTTTGAATGGATGATCAAGAGCCCTCCAAGCTTGATCCAACGGTTGATTGAGCTCTGATTGGGATGAAACCTTCAGATCTTGATCAGGGTGCTTGATTAACCCTAGTCCTAGCTCGGATTGCTTCATATGATCCCGGATGGCTCAGATCTAGCCGCTCTTGAATCGGACGGCCCGGATTAATCGTAAGCTTGATAATTCGATCCGGTTCACTTCCGACTCAAGTTTGACCCAATATGCCCTAGGTCCATGAACATTTTATGCCTACAAAAATAATTCAAGAATTTAGTGGCCAAATAATCCAAAAAATATGCAAATTTGCAATTAAGTCCAAAATAAGAGTAAGTTCTAAAACCTAGGGCAATTTCACAATTAAGCAATAAAAACATAGGTCAAACATGGATTTTAGCAGCTCAAATAATCAATAATATAGTATTTATCAACTCCCGCACACTTGAGCTTGAGCGTCTCGCGAAAACAGTAAATATGTATCCCCTAGATTTACTTAAGCATAATTAGAAACAAATGAAAAGAAATTACCTAGGGTTGTCAATTCTCATAAATCTAAGCTCTATGGATTAGTATCTTGTCCTTAAATCAACAACATGGCCTTTTCATCTATAATGAGTCATTGAGATGAATTCAACTCACTAGCCTTTCAAGGAAAATTTTGGTGGCTCTCTTCTTAAGTTCTAAGTTGATAATGGAAGTGGAGCTCACTCAAACACACATGCTTCTTGCACTACCATAGGCTTTCTTATTATCTAATCTCCACCATTAATCATGAATAGGATCAACATCTATAAAAACAAGTGAAAACATGGAAAATGATAAGAAATGGAATAAAAGCAAAGAAAAAGGAAAAATTGATAAAGTGGAAGACTTGAGTGCTCAAAGATGTTTCCAATGTACTTTGCTTCTCTAATCAGTCCCCTAATGATCTCAAAAGTGTTGTGAAGTCAAACTTGAATAATTGCCTTTGATTTGGATGAAAAACCCTATTAATCTCAATGATTTCCTTGTGCCAAGTTTCCATTTTGCGTGCCAACCTTGATTTCTTTCCTCTACTCTTTTCTGATTTTTGTCTCTTTTCTTTCTCCTTCTCTAGTGAAATCAAAATGATGGTGGAACAATTCTTCAATTTGGATGAGAAAAGCTTCACTTGATTCATGGTGCCAATTTCCCATCTATGTGCCAATTTGTCTCTTCTCTTTTCTCAATTCTTGAAATTGTTTTCTCTTGTTTTTCTCTGCTTCCTCTTCCTTTAGGTTCGGCTACAAACTTTCTCCTTTATTCCCATTTGGCTCAGTCATGTTGTGCCCAATTCCATATCAGAATCACATCAATCCCCTTCTAATGTCGTGAGCTTCCAAGGTACTTGCATGTTTTTTTTTCTTTAGCTGCATTATTTTCTGTTTCATGTTTCAATTTCCACTCCATGCAGCTAATTTCAGAACTTGCCATTCTTCTTGCTTAGCAACAGTTAGCATCAATTGACAATGAAGAGTTTCAGCCACTACACTGCAAATTCGATTCAGTCACTGCACTTTCAGCTCAGCAGCATTACTTTCAGATCTGTCCAGCATTTTTCTCTTCTTGTTCCCATTCTGGCAAAGACTTCTACATAGATTTTCAGCATTCCATTCAGAATTCGGATTTAGCCTTCAGCTTTCGCACTAGGCAGCAACAAATTTACTGTCGTTCAGAATTCCCAGCTCCAAGTTTCACAGCTTCTTCTCAACTTTCTGTAACGCCCGCCCTTATATCTACTCTCGGGGCGGGGTTACCTACATTCAATCATATAGTAATATTTTTTTTCTATCTTCTAACATGACATTATAACAACAATGCAAGGACTTAAGAGAACTAGGTACTAAGCATGCTTGCAAAAATTATCAAGTGACATTAAATAACATGATAGGTTCACATATTGTTTCACACCATAATATAATCCTAGTCACTAACATTCCTTGTTAAGGAACATAAACATGAGCATAATAAAGTAGATATAAAAAGTCTTTCTTCCCGAGCCACCACCCCACACATCTTCAGCCTCCTACCTCTTCCTTCCATTTAAGTGTTATCTGCAGCATAAGATAACACATAAACTAGTAAGCACAATGCTTAGTAAGGATCCTGTCCTACTCGCAAAATCCGTGCAAAAGAATATAACATGTACACAAATTCAATCATAAGCATAAGTTCATCAAAGCATATTAAACATCTAAGTTTCTAAGCATGCAGTATCAAGTACCATAAGCATACTCTTCACATTTAACAAATGTTTTCAATGAATGTTTTCAAAACAATTCCATAATGGTATTACTTAAAAATACATCCATATCATATTGGGCCCTGTTGTGTACCAACTATCGCGCGGAAACTATTGCGCGTTCCCTAATGAATTGGGGTAGCGAGCCACCAATTCATTAGAGCAGGACCCTTCCGTCCTACCGAAGCCACGTTAACATGCACCCCGGATTTATTTAACGACCCCCTTCCGAGTCGGGTACACAACTTAAAAGTAAAATACTTATCATGCTGTTACATATATGCTAAGGGATACTCCATATTCACTCTTATGGGACACACCACTCTTCAAGGGTGCTCATGATCCCGTAGGGACACACCACACAACATAAGGGGTGCTCTTGATCCCATACTTATTTGAGTATCCATTTAAGCATTTTAACATATCACATGCAATTTCATAAATGTACCCCATGGGCTATAAGGCATGCTCATACATACATCATATTTCATACATGTTCATATATTCATCATATTTCATACATGTTCATACATGCATCATATGTCATACATGTTCATATATTCATCATATTTCATACATGTTCATACATGCATCATATGTCATACATGTTCATATATACATCACATTTCATACATGTTCATCATATTTCATCATGCATCATATTTCAACCACTTACCCTACCTTAGACCTGACAAGCTTTGGTCACATAGGTCATACTCATATCGTAGAAAGTGGTAGCATGCTATCAATTAAGATTTCAATCAGACATCTCATTTAAACACCTCATACATAAACATATCAAAGCATGCTAACAATTAAGGTTTCCTTATCAACCATTCCATTTAACACAACATACATATACATATGATCATCCCCAACCATAAACATATATCATAGGGTAGTTTGACCTTTACAAACCCTAGTCCTAGTGGGTTGGCCGAAACATCAAGAGTAGGGAAATATTAGGACTTTTGCATTAATCATTCACACATACATTTATTCAAACACCTTGTATACTTATCTTAAACATGGATATATTGTAGGATAATTCAACCCTCACTAACCCCTTTTTCTAAGCCTTGGCCGAAACCCATCCAAGTTCAAAACCCTAGGTTTTGCTATCACAAAAATGTAGGGACACAACATATAGGTATACTCTAAATTCCAAGGGGTCTTCACATGCATCAAGGGGTAACCAAGGTCCCTTCTTGGGTGTTGGCCGAAACCTACACAAGGGTGTAACCCTAGGTTTTGTTCACAACATTTGCATAAACCACACATATACATATATCCTAAGTTTCAAGGGTCTAATTATGTAACAAAAGAGAACAAGGCCTTCCCCTAAGGGGGTGGCCGAATCTTACAAGAACCAAAACCCTAGTTCTTCTTCCCTTTTGTTCAACTATCATGAAGGAAATCAATATACACATATTCCCTAAGTATCAAGGGTCTAATCATGTAACAAAAGAAAACAAGGCCTTCCCCTAAGGGGGGTGGCCGAAACATACAAGAACAAAAACCCTAGGTTTTTGTTTACAACATGTTAAAGGATACCACATTCAAGAACTATTACACTGCAGGTGAGGGGATACTTACATCCTAGCGCTGGAATTTAATCTTCTTTAAATCGTAGGGTACCCTACACTTGAAGGGTATGTGAAAGCCTTTTTCTTCAAATTTTCCTCTAAGACTCCTTGGTCTTGGTAGAAGGCAAAGACACTTGGCTTCCCTCCTTGTAATTGCCCTAGGGTTAGAACCCTTGGATGAGGTTTTCGAAAATGGAAGAAGAGAAGGGGAAGAAGGAGGTTTCGGTGGGAAGAAGTGAGAAAGAAGAAGAGAAGAAAAAGGAAGTTATTCCAACTTCCCTTATTTATACTTCTCTCATGAAAAGACATGTCTCTTCACTCCTACTCACTTAACAAGCATGTTCCTTATTCCTTCTACATGAAATATTGCTTGGTTCATTGGTTAAGACATGGAGAGTGCAACTAGGAGGTTCAAGGTTCAATCCCTGCTTCCTCTCTTCTATATTTCCTTTTTATCACATTTTGCACTAATCCAAGCCCATTAAGCCAAGCCCATCATGAAATTTCATAATATTAATTATATTCCATGAATTCATATATTTCATAATATTTCATGATAATATTTCATGAATTCCATAATATTTCATATTTATGAATTCATAATATTTCATGATACTATTTCATGAATTCCATAATATTTCATATTTATGAATTCATAATATTTCATAATATTTCATGATACTATTTCATGAATTCCATAATATTTCATATTTATGAATTCATAATATTTCATAATATTTCATGATACTATTTCATGAATTCCATAATTATGAATTCATAATACTTCATGATACTATTTCATGAATTCCATAATATTTCATATTTATGAATTCATAATATTTCATGATACTATTTCATGAATTCCATAATATTTCATATTTATGAATTCATAATATTTCATAATATTTCATGATACTATTTCATGAATTTCACCATATTTCATATGGGAAATTTCGGGGCGTTACACTTTCACTCAGCCTTTTTGCATTCTATATAGCTGCATTTCAGGCTCCACAACAGCAATTTCATACCTTGCATTTCTCTGCTTCCTTACATCAATTAGCATCCATTAGTGTAGTGTAGAGTTTGAATTATTCCACTTGAACATTCTGCCCACAAAGTTTAATTTCATCCACTTTTTCCATTTTCTGCGCCACTTCGAAACTTCTAGCCCATTTGTTTTTCTTAGATCTGAAATTGAATGTGCACCTCCAACTTCAGATACAGATCTTGACTTCCCAACTTTTGAGCCAAACCATTTTCTATCCAACTAGCAGAATTTTTTTTTTCTTTGGCACAACCTTCTTTTCTCTGATTTCTTTTTCTGCGCCATCTGTTTCCCTTTCAACTCTCCAGCCGAATTCACCTTAAGGTTCCCTATCTACATCAATCTACTACAGATCTTTCGATAAAGAATCTGTAATATCACACAACAATTGGGGATTCCACTCAACAATTCTAATCAGCATTTAGAATTTCAGCCCTTCCCTTTTGATACGTTTTCTCAGCTTCGAAAATCCTAGCATCCAAATTCCTTTCATGTTCTGATTGGATGTGATGTGCTTACAATTTGTGATACCTTCACACACTTCAATTCGTAATTCACAGCCCTTGAAAAATCAAATTCACTTCCAATTGATACCAAACTGCTTGCATGGAAATAGTCCAATCTGATTTCTTTTCTTTTTCAACTGCATTCTCAGCTTCGAATGCAGGAATTGACAACAGCTCCATCAAGAATTCGACCATAGTTCAGCCATTTTTATAGCCCTTCTGCTTTTCAAAATTTCTGATGGCTGGACCTTGCAATTCGATTCCTGTCAAACACAATTCAGCTTGTTCCCAGCTGCAATTCAGAATTAACTGCATCAATTCAACTTGTGTCATTTCAGCAGCTCTTGTTCAGCTCTTTTCTTTTCTTTTTGGCACAAATCCTGCTGCAATCTTCCTGCTTCTTTCCAATACAGATCCCACTACTTTTCAGCAGCTCCAAGTCAAGCCTCGGCAGTAACTACTTGCAATGCAGTTTAGTTTAAGCTCTGCACAGCTACACCCCAGCTTCTCCAAATGTCTCTGATCTCAACTTCCAGCCCCACCTCCAATCTGTTTTTTTTTCTTTTTCAACTGCATTCTCAAACAGTCTTTCATCTTGTATTCTCAATTTTGATTGCAATCCGCTGGATTCTAGCCTCACCACTACACAGATCTTTACTGCTTCAAATCAGATTTTACAGCCGGTCCCTTGCATTCCAGCTATTATGTGCCATTTAAGACCTTTCACAGCTTTTCTCACCTTGGCAGATTTTTTTCTTTCTTCTGATTTCAGCAGCTATTCGGCTTCAATTCCAACTTTATAAGCCTTCAATTCAGTCTGTATTCAGCTGGAAATCAGATTCCAGCACTCGGTTGTTTTTTTTCTTTGTTTTCAGCTTTTGTTCAGCTTCTTTACAGCTTCTATGCAGCTACAATTCTCTGAAATCTTTTGATACTTTCAGCTTGTGCCAGCTTCTATCAACTTACAGCTTACTCCCTTTCTAGTTTCTTCATTTCAGAAGCTCTCAGATGTGATATTTCTCAGCCTCATTTCCAGAATTCAATTCAGATTGTCTTCAAACTTCATCAAACTTCGGTTTAGCTTGTTTCCAGATTTCCTCACAGCTGCCTTGCATGCCACTTAGTCCTTGGCACAGAATTTCTTCTTCATCATCTAATTTGAGCTTGGACATGTAAGCTTGGATCTTCAAATTGATGGTCAAGAATCATTCAATTGTTTTCAATCTTTGACCACTTCCCTTTCTTGCAACTCAATTTGGCAAAAAAAAATTTTTTTTTTTTCAAAATGAAGTGCATCCTTGATGAAAATTCATTCCAAATCACCAATCACTCCCCCACACTTAAATCTTTGTCCGTCTTGGGCAAAATAGTATCAAGAAAACATCCCAAGCAAACAAATCCATAGAAAAATTGGGGTTAAGATTAGGAATAAGGAAAGACAAATAGAGTAGACATGATTTTTGACAAAATTGATATAGAAAGGTAAACAAGGTGATTAGTCTCTATAGATGTGATCCAATCATTGAAATATGATTTTGAAAGATCCTAAGTAAGTTCTAGAGTACAATAACATATGTGTATCACAAATATAAGGCTAATTCTCACTAGGTAAAAATAATTCATCTCAAGTCATCAATTAAGAATTTAAAACCAAGTAGTACTCAAATATCCAAGATTTCATCCATGAGCTTAAATCCTAAGTTTTGACAATAAAATTTAATTTATTTTCAAGCGACTCTAAAATGACATGAAGATAACCTAGAAGGATACATTTATTCACTAAGAGCAAAAGTGCTAAAAGACATAACATGGTATTTACAAAGACTCCTATGCATTCTACTCTACTATGCATTTATTAGCAAGGACTCAATTTAAAAGTGAAAAATGCAATAAAAGAAAATACAAGAAAGAACAATCTCCCCTTATTTCTGGTGGACGGAGTCTATCCAGAAGTAGCCTCCATCCTGGTAGTGGAGGGGTCTGGGTGGCTGAGAGAATTAAGACTCCCCCACACTTGAACTTTGCAGAATTATGCTCCGGTGGCCGAAGGCGATTTAGGTTCAAAATCCATTGAAGGAATGGAGGGCTATGGATTAAAGTAAGATCTTCTCCACCTTCTTGATGCCTTTTAGAAGTACTTCCAGGAGGTTGAAGTCTGCTCAGTTGGAGCACCCACTTCTGAAGTCTTCTGGACCCTGCAAAATAATGTAATACCTCTCTCAAGCGTGCAGGGTCAGAAAGAAATAAAATAATATCAGTCTCTGCATGAAATGAATCCAAAACTGCATCATATCAAATTAAATCTAATTCTGGTATCTCAATGAATTTTTCATAAGTATTTCCTACAAAATTTGCATCCTGAAATTCATCACAAATAATGAAATCAATTTTTGGCACTTCAATAGAAATTTCACAATTATTTTCCATCAAGGATGTATCAAGCAATGTGTCGTAGCCAATAAAATCAATTTGAGGTGCTTCAATGAATTTTCCACAATTATTTTCAGCATAAGATATATCAAGAGACTCACTACAATAATTAACATCAAGTCTAGGCACCTCTAAAAATTTTTCACATTCAGCATTTTCATGATATGTATTACCACATGCTTCAAATTCAACAAATTCAGCACTAGGTACCTCTATCAATTTTTCACAATTAAATTCTACAAGAGATGCTGTAACGACCCGGCCCATTTGGCGGCCCATTTGGCGGTCTCGACCGTCGACCGTGTCGTTACCAATACTAGGTCTTCCCACTCCTGGGCGTGGATTTTTGCCTTCCCAGGATTCGAACTCTAGACCTAGGCTTAAATCTAGTTCTTTGTGAATCCTGAATACCAATTGAGCTCAATTGGTATTCAGGATTCACAAAGAACTAGATTTATGCCTGGGTCTAGAGTTCGAATCCTGGGAAGGCAAAAATCCACGCCCAGGAGTGGGAAGACCTAGTATTGGTAACGGCACGGTCGACGGTCGACGGTCGAGACCGCCAAATGGGCCGGGTCGTTACAATAAAAAGGCGCCTTTTTATTGTAACAACCCGACCCATTTGGCGGTCTCGACCGTCGATTCAGGATTCACAAAGAACTAGATTTATGCCTGGGTCTAGAGTTCGAATCCTGGGAAGGCAAAAATCCACGCCCAGGAGTTGGAAGACCTAGTATTGGTAACGACACGGTCGACGGTCGACGGTCGAGACCGCCAAATGGGCCGGGTCATTACAATAAAAAGGCACCTTTTTATGCTCTGATACCAACTTGTAACGCCCGCTCTTAATCCCCTAGGGATTCGGCGGCGCTACTTTAATTTTCGTACATTACAACTACACGCATGCATTCATATTTTTCTATCTAATCTATGCATGGGCATATGTATCATTTTAGCATGCAAGGCTCATGTAGCGGAAGCATGATTATTTTTATATATCTTCAAACATAGCAAACATAACATGGGTTTAACATGACAAGTTCCAAAACTTGAAGCAACTAAGAGCAAGATCCTTTTTATCCACCAGCACTATCACACACACACTTGCCCTTCTCCCGCAGCCTCCATGGCTTAGCGTCCTTTATCTGTAGCATAAGGGAAACACTAAACGATAAGCAATAGCTTAGTAAGACCCTGTCCTACTCACAAAACCGGATATCATGAAAAGGTAAGAGAACATATCACATTCAAGCATGGTAAGCATTTAAGCATGTTTAAACATCTAAGCATGTTAACTTCATAGGAAGGTTCTTTTGAAAACATATAAACATAATACTTGAACATAGCATAATCATTAGGGCCCGGCTTGTACTTCATGTTTTGCGCGCGCCCCTGAATTGGAACGAGGTAGCTAATCCCGAACCACTAGGGTTTACTAGGCCTTCTCAAAAGTCCTTCAGCCTAGTATCATAATCATTTGACTCGCTTTAAGAGTCTATAGTACAAGCCATTACAAAATAAAATAGTTATCATGTTCTTCATTTTCATAAAGTATGCTCTTAGTCCCAACCTTCTAGGGAAGCATTCTTTAGGCCCTAAGCCTTCTTCGTCCATGCCCTATAGGGCTCATTTTTATACATATGTATACATTTATAATCTTGATAACTAGCATAGTATAAAGCATGCATTTCATGGGTGCAACCAAGGCTAGGGTCCAAGAGTTCTCTCTTGGCCGAAAGTTGTAATTTGGCTAGCATGCATTCCAATCAACATATCAAGAATCACACAAGCATGTCCTATCCTACACAAGATCATTATCATGCATGGTATTTATTAATCCAATCCCAAGTATAGGGCCCTTTGGCCGAAAGTTAAGGGAGGAGGTAGCTTAGGTTTTTGACATCCAACATCCCATACAAGTATCATATATATATACATCATGTATCATACTAAGCATAGCATACATCATGGGGTAATCAACCTTCATAAACCTAATGTTCCATGCTTTGGCCGAATATCACATGCTAGGGAAAAATTAAGTTTTCCAATCAAACATTCCATTTAAACATCACTTGCATATACATATCATCATCCCAAACATAAGCATATCTCATAGGGTAGTTTATCCTCTACAAACCCTAACTTTATGGTGTTGGCCGAATGGTGTAGGGTAGGGGGGATTAGGGTTTTTTGGAAATCAAACCTTCACACAAACATTTACACAAACACCTCACATACATATCATGCAACATTATTAAACATGGATTTCATCATAGGTTAATCATGCACCCTAAACCCTAATTCTTCTAGGGTTGGCCGAAAGTGTAGGGTAGGGGGATTTAGGGTTTTTGAAATCAAACATTCACACAACCATTTATACAAACACCTTATCTACACTATCTTGTCATACACTAACATAAGATACATCATAGAGTAATTCAACCCTTGAATCCCTAATTTTTCCATGTCTTGGCCGAAACTTGTAGGGGGTGCAAACCCTAATTTTTGTTATCACAACTTGAAGGAAATTAACATATAGGTATACCCTAGGTTCCAAGGGGTCTTCTCATGTATCAAAAAGTAACCAAGGCTTTCCCTTAAGGGGTGGCCGAAACTTACCTAGGGCAAATCCCCATTTTTGCAAACTACAAGAAGAAGGAAATCATACACAGCAATTATGCTACAGGTGAGGGGCACTTACCTCTTTCGCTAAATATCCTTATGGTATACCCTTAGTTCGGAGGGGATGTGCTTGTCCTTGCTCTTGAGGTCCTTGACTTCTTCTTGCCTTGCAAGAGATTCAAACCTTCAATGGGGTCTTGGGAGTGTCCCTTGGGATGAGACCCTTCCCTTGGATTTTCAAAAATCTCAAGGAGGAAGAGGAGTTTGAATTTCGAAAATTGAAGAGGAAGAGAGGAGTTAGGATTTCGGCAACTTGAAGAGGGAGAGTGAGTGAGGGGTTTGCAATAATGATGGTTAGCCCCTTAGCACTCCCTCTTATTTATACTAAGGGAAGAGACAAAGTGCCTCTTCTCCAAGTGTCCCTTCACCAAGGGGTTTCTCATCAAGAGCCTCTTCCTCTACCCTTTCACATTCCCTAACCCTTAACAAGAATTTCCCTTCCTTCCTCTCAGCAATCCCCTGCTGGGTGAATTGGTTACTTCGTTGCTTTTCAAGGCTTTGCTTACCAAGAGTTCCAAGGTTCGATCCTCGGCAAGAGCATATTTTTGTTCCTCTTTGGTTTTCACTTTTGCAAAGCCCATTAGCCCAATTCACTCTCATATTCTCAAATCACATTTATGCAATTTACATATTCCTAATCTTTTCTAATGAAATCACATAACATTAAATCATGAAATCACAAAAAGGTAATTTTATTCATTTATGAAATAAATGTCATACAATCTGATAATATATATCGACATTTTTGTGCCCTTTTTACAATCGGAAGCAAGCCCAAAATTTGGGGCGTTACAATCCCCTACACCTTATAGAAAGTTCATCCTCGAACTAAAACAATTCTGGGAAACCCAACTCATATTATGCTTCCCCTAATATTCGTCCTTATTTGTTGTATGATTAATATAGGGTAAATGAGATCTTATTTATTATATCACAAAAATTTACTATCATGCATAAAGGAAGCAGTAGGTTTAGAGTTTTTACTTGGAAGCGGCAGGATGAGGGCTTGATGAGTGTGATAGTGGTGAGGTAGACCTGGCTTTGATACCAACTTGTAATTGATGTGTATGATTTCCTTCTTCTTGTAGTTTGCAAAAATAGGGATTTGCCCTAGGTAAGTTTCGGCCACCCCTTAAGGGAAAGCCTTGGTTACTTTTTGATACATGAGAAGACCCCTTGGAACTTAGGGTATACCTATATGTTGATTTCCTTCAAGTTGTGATAACAAAAATTAGGGTTTGCACCCCCTACAAGTTTCGGCCAAGACATGGAAAAATTAGGGATTCAAGGGTTGAATTACTCTATGATGTATCTTATGTTAGTATATGACATGATAGTGTAGATAAGGTGTTTGTATAAATGGTTGTGTGAATGTTTGATTTCAAAAACCCTAAATCCCCCTACCCTACACTTTCGGCCAAACCTACAAGAATTAGGGTTTAGGGTGCATGATTAACCAATGATGAAATCCATGTTTAATAATGTTGCATGATATGTATGTGAGGTGTTTGTGTAAATGTTTGTGTGAAGGTTAGATTTCCAAAAACCCTAATCCCCCCTACCCTACACCATTCGACCAACACCCTAAAGTTAGGGTTTGTAAAGGATAAACTACCCTATGAGATATGCTTATGTTTGGGAAGATGATATGTATATGCATGTGATGTTTAAATGGAATGCTTGATTGGAAAACTTAACTTTCCCTAGGGTTAACTTTCGGCCAAGGCATAAAATGTTAGGGTTTATGAAGGTTGATTACCCCATGATGTATGCTATGCTTAGTATGATATATGATATATATATGTGATGATTGTATGGGATGTACCCTATGAGATATGCTTATGTTTGGGATGATGATATGTATATGCAAGTGATGTTTAAATGGAATGTTTGATTGGAAAACTTAATTTTTCCCTAGCATGTGATATTCGGCCAAAGCATGGAACATTAGGTTTATGAAGGTTGATTACCCCATGGTGTATGCTATGTTTAGTATGATACATGATGTATATATATATGATACTTGTATGGGATGTTTGAGGTCAAAAACCTAAGCTACCTCCTCCCTTAACTTTCGGCCAAAGGGCCCTATACTTGGGATTGGATTAATAAATGCCATGCATGATAATGATCTTGTGTAGGATATGACATGCTTGTGTGATTCTTGATATGTTGATTGGAATGCAAGCTAGCCCAAATACAACTTTCGGCCAAGAGAGAACTCTTGGACCCTAGCCTTGGTTGCTCCCATGAAATGCATGCTTCATACTATGCTAGTTATCATGATTATGAATGCATACATATGTATAAGAATGAACCCTATAGGGCATGAACGAAGAAGGCATAGGGCCTAAAGAATGCTTCCCTAGAAGGTTGCGACTAAGAGCATACTTATAAAAATGAAGAACATGATAACTATTTTACTTTGTAATAGCTTGTACTATAGACTCTTAAAGCGAGTCAAATGATTATGATACTAGGCTGAAGGACTTTTGAGAAGGCCTAGTAAACCCTAGTGGTTCGGGATTAGCTACCTCGTTCCTATTCAGGGGCGCGCGCAAAACATAAAGTACAAGCCGGGCCCTAATGATTATGCTATGTTCAAGTATTATCTTTATATGTTTTAAAAAGAACCTTCCTATGAAGTTAACATGCTTAGATGTTAAACATGCTTAAATGCTTACCATGCTTGAATGTGATATATTCTTTTACTTTCCATGATATACGATTTTGTGAGTAGGACAGGGTCTTACTAAGCTATTGCTTATCGTTTAGTGTTTCCCCTTATGCTACAGATGAAGGACGCTAAGCTATGGAGGCTGCGGGAGAAGGGCAAGTGTGTGTGTGATAGTGCTGGTGGATAAAAAGGATCTTGTTCTTAGTTGTTTCAAGTTTTGGAACTTGTCATGTTAAACCCATGTTATGTTTTTCTTTTTATATACTAGCTATGTTTGAAGATGAATAAAAAATAATCATGCTTCCGCTACATGAACCTTGCATGCTTAAATGATACATATGCCCATGCATAGATTAGATAGAAAAATATGAATGCATGCGTGTAGTTGTAATGTACGAAAATTAAAGTAGCGCCGCCGAGTCCCTAGGGGATTAAGGGCGGGCGTTACAAGTTGGTATCAGAGCAGGTCTACCTCACCACTATCACACTCATCAAGCCCTCATCCTGCCGCTTCCAAGTAAGAACTCTAAACCTACTGCTTCCTTTATGCATGTTAGTATGTGCTACTCCTAGTTAATTATGCATGAATGTAGGAATAACTATTACTCATACTAGTCTCATTTCTTATAAAGATGGCTAGAAGACGTAGNTGAAGACTAATTTACCAAGCATGGTTTTTCATTTCTTTTATATCTACATGCATTTACAACCTAATAGGAAGATCATGTAACACACTAAAGCATGGAATAAACATGGTTGAACAAGATACAACATAGGAATCATTCATAAGAAACAGAAAATAGTAATTACCTAGTATTTTCCTTAGCATGCATTCTACAATATTTAAACATTAATGATAGTATTATCTAGCATAACATAGGTTCCATACCACTAACTCAATCACAGTAGAGTAGTCATGATCATCACCCATTCAGAGTATAGCAATACAATTTCAATAGTAATTATGGGAAGCAGTTTAGATTCTATACAAAACAAGGTAGATAGAATCTTTCGTTCTTTCCCGAGCCATCACCACACACATCCTCCAACCTTCCCTCTGCCTCTTCCTTTAGTTCGAGTATTTCTTACCGCTATCTGCAGCATAAGAAAAATAACAGGAACTAGTAAGCAAAACATGCTTAGTAAGAATCCGGGCCTACTCGCAAAATCCATATCAATACATCATATCATGTACACAATAATCAGATAGAATTATCAGCATCATAAGCATCTCATCAAAGCATCATAAACATCACATCAATTTATCTCTAAGTACTTTACGGAACAAGATCACATGATGAGAAATGTTTTTCAAAAAGGTTCCATAATGGTAAGTACTTCAAAATATCATATCATCATCAGGGCCCAGTTGTCGTACCACATCAAGCGTGTTCCCTAATAAATTGGGGTAGCGAGCCACCAATCTAATTAGGGCAGGACCCTTCCGTCCTACCAATGCCATGACCTTCAGTTAACATGCACATTGGATTTGTTTAACGACCCCTTTCCGAGTCGGGTACACAACTTTCAAAGTAAAGTAATTTATCATGCAATTACTCATATATGTATATGCCTAAAGGTACTCTTAATCACATCTTAAAGGGACACACCACTCATCAAGGGTGCTCTTGATCCCCTAGGGACACACCACACATTCGGGTGCTCTTGATCCCAATTTCAATAGAGTATCCTTTTTCAAGCATATTATCAAACACATCATGTTCATATCATCAAGGTGCCCCATGGGCTATAAGGCATGCTTTTATACCTAACAAGATAGGTCACATAAATTATACACACATCACATATGTAGTAGCATGCTTCATGGTCTCATTAGGTACTTCCCAACCCTAGAACTAGGGTTGGCCGAAACTCACAAGTAAAGGAGTTTGGTTTTCCAATCAAGCATTCATTCAAGCATTCTTACAAACACCTCAAGTACTTTTCATGTTAACAATTGAAACATGGTTTAAACCTCAAAGTGGGGTTAGCATCCACTAACCCTAAATTACAAGGGGTGGCCGAAACATTGTAGGGTAGGGTAGGCTAGGTTTTTGACATCCCATCTTCACACAAACATTTATACAACCATTTTATCTACAATACTAATCATGGAAACATAATAGGATAGCAAGCCACACAAGAACCCTAACTTTCCTACCTTTGGCCGAAAGTTATATAGGGTGCTAAACCCTAATTTTGTCTTCTCAAAAATTGGGAAACAACACATATGAGTATAAAGTCCCTAAGGTTACTAGTATGCATCAAAGTTTGATCAAAAACCCTTCTCTTGGACCCCTTACAAGGGGTGGCCGAAACCCTCTACAAGGAAAAAACCCTAGGTTTTGTTCTTGACACCATGAAGAAAAATCCATCTACATGTATACCTTAAGTCTCAAGGTCTTCCCATGCATCAAGGAAGGAACCAAAGCCTCCCTTGAAGGTGTTGGCCGAAATATACAAGAAGGAAAACACCCATTTCAAAATCAATCAAAGCATGGAAATCACACAAGAACGATTACACTGCAGGCGAGAGGACACTTACATCCTAGCGCTGGAAATTTCGCCTTCTCTTAAACCGTAGGGTACCCTACACTTGGAGGGTATGTGAACACCCTTTTCTTCCAATTTTTCTCTCTAGTGTTCCTTGGACTTAGTAGAGAACAATGGCACTTAAACTTTCCTTCTTGAAATTGCCTTAGGTTTAGAATCCTAGGGTTGGAAATTTCGAAAATACAAGGAAGAGGGCAATGGGGTTTCGGTTTTGGAAGAGTGAGGAAGAAGATAAAAAAAAGAGGAAGTTATTCCAACTCCCTTATTTATACTTCTCTCATGAAAAGACATGTCTCTTCACTCTTACACACTTAACAAGCATGTTTCTTATTCTCTCAACAAGAAACAATGCTTGGTGTAGTGGTTAAGACATGGAGAGTGCAACTAGGAGGTTCAAGGTTCAATCCTTGCTCCCTCCTTTTTATCACCTTTTGCACTCATCCATATCAAAGCCCATTAAGCCAAGCCCATCATGAAATTTCCTAATATGAATAATATTTTATGAATTCAGAATATTTCATAATATTCCAAAAATATTATTTCATAATATTTTTAATATTCCATATTCATGAATATAATATTTCATGCTAATATTTCATGATAATAATATTTCATGAATATAATATTTCATGTATTCATGACATTTCATAGCATGTGATTGCATGAAATTTATATCATTTTATTACGGAATTCATGAAATAGTATCATGAAATATTATGAAATATTATGAATTCATAAATATGAAATATTATGAAATTCATGATATATTATCATAGAATATTATGAAATATATGAATTCATAAATATGAAATATTATCATGAAATATTATGAAAATATTGTGAAATCATGGAATATAATTAATATTATGAAATTTCATGATGGGCTTGGCTTAATGGGCTTTGATATGGATTAGTGCAAAATGTGATAAAAAGGAGGAAGCAAGGATTGAACCTTGAACCTCCTAGTTGCACTCACCATGTCATAACCAATGAACCAAGCAATGTTTCTTGTAGAGGGAATAAGAAACATGCTTGTTAAAAGCTAGGGAGGTGAAGAGACATGTCTTTTCATGAGAAAAGTATAAATAAGGGAAGTTGGAATAACTTCCTCTTTCTCTTCTTCTTCCTCCCCTCATCACCGAAATTCTCTTCTTCTCCCTCTCCATTTTCGAAAAGTAAACCCTAGGGTTTTAACCCTAGGGAATTGTAAGGAAGAAGAACCCTTTAAGGTTCTTGCCTTCTACTAGGGCCAAGATTGCTAAGAGAAGGCAAATAAGGGAAATACTCACCTTCCTTCAACCAAGGGCACCTTAAGATCTTAGAGAAGTAGAAATTAAGCGAAAGGATGTAAGTATCCCCTCGCCTGCAGTGTAATAGTTATAGTATGTTTTCTCCTTGATTGTTTTAGGAAATGGGGACTTTTTCCCCTTTGTATGTTTCGGCCACCCCCCTTAGGGGAAGGCCTTGGTTCTTTCCTTGATACATGAGAAGACTTTTGAGACTTAGAGTATGTATGTGTGATAATTTTCTTCATGATGGCATGAACAAAAGGAAGGAAAAAAACTAGGGTTTCAACCTTGGAAGGTTTCGGCCACCCCCTTGAGGGAAGGCCTTGGTTCCTTTTTGGTTACATGAGTAGACTTTTGGAACTTAGGATATATGTATATGTGGTTTATGCAAATTGTTGTGAACAAAACCTAGGGTTACACCCTTGTGAAGGTTTCGGCCAACACCCAAAAAGGGTACCTTGGTTACCCCTTGATACATGAGTAGACCTTTGGAACCTAAGGTATATGTATATGTGTTTTTCTTCATGGTGTTATGAACAAAATTGTAGGGTTTTGTTCTTGAAGGAGTTTCGGCCACCCCCCTTGGGGAAGGCTTTTGGTTCCTTTTTGTTACATAAGTAAACCCCTTAGCACTTAGAGTATATGTGTATATGTATCCTTCAATGTGTTGTAAACAAAACATAGGGTTTAGAACTTGGATGGGTTTCGGCCAAAGCCTAGAAAAAAAAGGGGTTAGTGAGGGTTGAATTATCCTAAAATATATCCATGTTTAATGTATTGTAAGATAGTGTATACAAGGTGTTTGTATGAATGTATGTGAGAATATTTAGTTCAAACCCTAAATTTCCCTATGCTTAAGTTTCGGCCAACCCTAGAAGGACTAAGGTTTAGGGTTGTATAATTATCTCATGATATGCTTTATGTTTAATAAGTTGCATGAATAATATGTGAAGGCTAAACTACCCTACGGGACATGATTATGTTTAGCAAAATAATATGTATGTGCATGTATGAAATATGATGTATGTATGAACATGTATGGAATATGATATATGTATGAACAAGTATGAAATATGATGTATGTATAAACATGTATGAAATATGATGCATGTATGAACAAGTATGAAATATGATGTATGTATGAACATGTGTGAAATATGATGTATGTATGGACATGCATGAAATATGATGTATGTATGAGCATGTCTTATAGCCCATGGGGCACACTTATGAAATTGCATGTGATATGTTAAAATGCTTGAAGGGATACTCAAATAAGTATGGGATCAAGAGCACCCCTTATGTTGTGTGGTGTGTCCCTACGGGATCATGAGCACCCTTGAAGAGTGGTGTGTCCCATAAGAGTGAATATGGAGTATTCCTTAGCATATATGTAACAGCATGATAAGTATTTTACTTTTAAGTTGTGTACCCGACTCGGAAGGGGGTCGTTAAATAAATCCGGGGTGCATGTTAACGTGGCTTCGGTAGGACGGAAGGGTCCTGCTCTAATGAATTGGTGGCTCGCTACCCCAATTCATTAGGGAACGCGCAATAGTTTCCGCGCGATAGTTGGTACACAACAGGGCCCAATATGATATGGATGTATTTTTAAGTAATACCATTATGGAATTGTTTTGAAAACATTCATTGAAAGCATTTGTTATATGTGAAGAGTATGCTTATGGTACTTGATACTGCATGCTTAGAAACTTAGATGTTTAATATGCTTTGATGAACTTATACTTATGATTGATTATGTAAACATGTTATATTCTTTCGCACGGATTTTGCGAGTAGGACAGGATCCTTACTAAGCATTTTGCTTACTAGTTTATGTGTTGTCTTATGCTGCAGATAACACTTAAATGGAAGGAAGAGGCAGGAGGCTGAAGATGTGTGGGGTGGTGGCTCGGGAAGAAAGATTTCTATATCTACATATTTATGCTTATGTTATGCTCCTTGACAATGAATGATAGTGATTAGGATTGATATTGCATGATAATAGTTACACTTGGAATTTTCATATACTTGATTTATTGGATTATATTATGGTGTGAAATAATATGTGAACCTATCATGTTATATAATGTCACTTAATAATTTTTGCAAGCATGCTTAGTACCTAGTTCTCTTAAGCCCTTGCATTGTTGTTTTAATGTCATGCTAGGAGATAGAAATAGAAAAAAAAATATTACTATATGATTGAATGTACGTAACCCCGCCTTGAGGGTAGATATAAGGGCGGGCGTTACACACCACCTCAAGGATTGAGGGGGAGGAGAGACCCTCATCTACACATGATCAAGAGGAAGCTTCCACATCATCCGAGGTTGAAGAAGAAGAAGTCAACCTAGTCTCCATCTCCACCTCCACCTCCACCAAAGCCAAGAGAAAGGACCACATTACATGCTTTGGGTGTAGTGAAAAGGGGCACTACAAGGACAAGTGCCCGAAAGGTAAAAAGGAGGTAAAATCTACACTTATTTCAAGTTCTTTAAACTCTAACATAAAGTGTAGGATTGGAGAAACCCAAGAGAAGAAGAGGAGGATTCGATGCTTCACGTGTGGTGAGCTAGGGCACTCCACACCAAGTGCCCAAGGAAGAAAGAGCTAAAGAAAATGGAGCACCTAAGGAGATGGGAAAAAGAAGAAAGAAAGAAGAGAAGAAGCCCACAACAAGGAGGGACTACAAGGGTAAGGGAGGTAATTCCTAACCCTAGATTAAATTGCCATTCATATTTAAGTTCCTCCATGAATGCTAAGAATCATGCCAATTACCCATCCATGAATATTAGAAATAATGCAAATCATTCATCCATGCATGCTAGATTTCATGAAAATTATCTTTTTATGCATAACCATGATTTTAAATATCATGATAGGAATAAGGATAACAAGGTAGATACATATCCTAAGAAAAGCATGCATCATGGTAAATCTAAGACCTGTGTATCCAAGGCTAAAGGCATTAACCCCAAGGGAGGGAAACAAATGCCTAAGAAAATGGGTAGTTCTAGGAATGTCCAAAATGGACATATGGAATCCAAGGTTAAAGGGCTAAAAAGGAAAAATCAAGCCTTAAGGACAAGGCTTGATACTTTAGAGAAGACCTTAGAAAGATTCAAGATTGGATCTAAAGGTCTAGACATGGTGTTGGGTAGTTTGAAACCCAACTACGATAGATCGGGATTGGGATACCGGTCTAAGACCTCCAAGGCCAACAAAAAGAAGTATGCTGGGGAGGCATACAATCATGGTAAGGAGGGTAAGTCCAAGAATGACAAGGGAATGTCATCCAAGGGTAGAAAGGGTGACTTAACCAAGGACAAGGTGTCCAAGGTTAAGAAGGTTCACTTTGTGGGCCAAGAGTCAGCAGGGGCACACCGGTGTGGCTTAGTGTGGATCGAGTCACCCAGGGAGGTGGCTAAGGCTAAGAGCTCAAGGGAGAGCTCTAGGAGCCTTTGGGGTCCATGGTAAATGGATCTCAAAAGTTTCTCCCTTAGGAAATTAGGTGAAATGTGCCAAAAAGGGTTGGAAGACTTGGGTAAGTCTTAATCCTAGATTTTGACACATCAAAAGGAGAATTTAGGGAGAAAAGGTGAAAAAGGAGCTATAATTCACAAAATTGAGGTTTAATGGTGGAATACCATGTATTTCAGTGGTAGAAATGAATTGTGATCAAGGATAAGAAGAAACACTGAAGAGAAGTGAGAATTAGAACTTTTAGGATGAGCTCATTTGATACACTTTAAGATAAGTTGAGTTTCGTGCCAATCTTGGGATCCGGAGTACATTTGTTTGGAAACGTATTTTTTCCAAGTAGACATTGACCCCACAAATCTCCCCACGAAATTTTATAATTTTTGGAGATTTATAGAATTAGTTAGGGATTTCTGAAATTGGGCTGGAGAACCTGAAATTCAGGTATCAGTCGACTGCCCTGGGGGCAGTCGACTGGTAAGAGCCCAGAAACATTCTGTGAGTTTTGGGAGTCGACTGCCACAGGGGCAGTCGACTGGTCTGTAGGCTGAATGAAAAAAGGTATATTGGATAATCAAAATTACAAATTTAGATTATAGGATATGGCTGTGGATTTAAAGTCTTAATTGTGATCTCATATTCCTTAAATGAAGTGTTATCTCATGGGTTAATAAGGATTTATTGATATTTTGAAAATCAAGGAAGATTGATAAAGTTTCCCTAAGTATCTAGGATTTAGAGGTCTAAAGGGAAAATTGAGGGCAATTACATGTGTCCAATTATGATGGTTAGCATTAACAACCACATGGAATTAGAGATAGACTTGGATGTTGATACAAAATGCCAAACTCCTAAGATAATTAGAAGTTGTACCAAAAGTCAAGCACATTTGCATTTTTTTTTGGAATTATAATTTTCTAGGATAGGGTATATCCTAGCAAATATGCTTGCAACTTTTTAGAAATGTTCAAGGTTTAGTTAAGTTCTTTTTGGCACTAGGGGTAAGGTTGCTTGGGAGCAAGCCTTTAATGGTGTCCAAGGGAGATGAACTCGAGTGTTGGGTTGGGTATAACTCAACATGGTGTTATGGTGTTAAGTTGGGTAGAACTTCACCATGGGAAAATGAAAGTTGAGAGAAGGTATAGGTTAAGGGGGAGGTAGCCCGTGTTTGTCTTGATTTTCATAGAAAATTATTTTTGGATTTTGTGTCTAACTTGGGAACGGTGATAGATATATGGTGAAATGTATTTTTCCCAAGTAGGTATGGGTACCACAATATTCTCCACGAAATTTGGAAATTTTTGGAGAATTATGGAATTTCTGGCGCGTTTCTGAAATTCGGCCAGAAAATAGACTTTCAGAGTATCAGTCGACTGGCCATTTTGGCAGTCGACTGCCAGAGGCTGATTTGGGTATCAGCAGCTGGTTTGGGGTCCAAATGACAAGGAACAAGTGTATGGGGGTCTAGTACACTGTGTTTAGGGTCATTGGGAATTTAAAGAACCAATAATTGGGATATTGTTGGGTTCTTTTTGATGTATGGCAAAGGGGGAGAAATATTGTGTTTAAGTGAGAAACCAATACCTTGGCTAGAAAGAAACCCTAGGTTTAGGGGGAGCTAAGTTTGAGGGGGAGCATGACTGCTCCCTTCTTGGCGTAAGGGGAACCTTGGAGAGGTTTTTAAAAAGCCTTTGTAAGTCCAGTGTAAGGGGGAGCTTGGGAGAAGCTTTAAAAAGCCCGGTTTGGTAGAAAATCCTAACTTAGAGGGTTAGGTGGTGAAAATCCTAGCTTGGAGGGCTAGGTGTAAAATTCCTAACTTGGAGGGTTAGGTGTGGGATGCCTTGGGATAGGATTCAGTTATGCATTGCATATGCATTCATTTAGCATGGTTTTTGCTATTTACTACTATCTTGCTTTCCTAACTTAAACGGATTGCCAAACATCAAAAAGGGGGAGATTGTTGGAGCAATCGGCCCTAAGATAGTCCGAAGTGACCATAGGTTTTGATGTTTGGGCAAAGGGTTTAAGTTAGGTTTTCCCTTATATTTGACATGTGTATGTTGAGTGTGCAGGTTGTAAGGTTATGCATATAGACTTGACTGGATGACCTCAGTACAGTGAAGGATGACATGGAGGCCAGCTAGAGGCTGGCGTGCGCATCTGAGGGACCATGGAGTGCAGGGACGATGAGCTGATGGGCGCGGACTTCGAGGTGTACGTGAAGGGTGGCATGGAGGCAAGCTGGAGGCTTGCGTGTTCATCCGAGGGACGAGGGCCGAAGATGAAGAGGGCGCGAAGGCAATAGTCGAGGCTGCGGATGAGGAGTCAGTCGAGTCGTGAGGATCGAGTGCTGTGTGAATATACTCGGGAAGGGATTCAGCCGGGGACCAGTCGACTGCTCTGGGGACACTCGACTGGTAGGTGGCTGGTGAGCTGGCAAATTCGAACGTTGGGAGTGTCAACGGTCGAATTTGGCTGGCACCAGTCGACTGCCCTGGGGGCAGTCGACTGGTAGCGAGAAATCAGCCCCGAGTCCTATTTAAAGAAGACGTCGTGGTGGCTGAGTTTCTTGACGAATCTTGCTTGGCTAAGGCAAGGTAGTAGTCTTGTGTGCTCAGGAAAGTGTTTGGTGATTGTGGAGAGGTTTCTCCACCCACAAGGAGCAACACGTTCTAGCCGGAGGTTATCCGGGGATTGATCCACCGACGGATTGTTGGATTAATCACCCGACCGGGGTGGATACCAACTAAATATGGTTTGTTAGCATTGTATTTATTGTTTTATCTGTATTTCCGCTGCGCTAACAATCTTGTAGGAAAAAAGGGTTCGAAAAACCGCTATTCACCCCCTCTAGCGGACGACAACGATCTTACATCATGAATGTGCTTAGAAAGAAAAGGATGAGACCCAAAACCCCTTACAAAATATTAAGGCCAACACCTTCCATTAATATGGTTAGAACCGGAGTTTTGTTTCTCGTTTGGGTTGATGGACACATCCATGCCCGGCTTGAACCTCAACATGTTCAAACCATGGAATTAGTATATGATTAATATAGTTGGAGTCAGAGGTCAATCCTTAGTTTTGGTTGTTGGACATATCCAAGCCTGACTAAACGGTTGAATGAGCTCCAACCATATTAAAACTATTTCTTGATTAATGGATCAGCCTTAAGCTTGGAGCATCGATTTGTTGTGTCACAGCCAAGGTCGATGTAAAGAGAGGTGCAGTTGGGTGCTATGTATATTGTTGCATACTTGTTAATGAGTTAACAACCCAATGATTTATGCAAACATTCAATTAGTTGATAGCATAAAGTGATAGTTACATATATGTAATATGTAATCGGTATAATTATCTACCTTCATAGCTAAGAATAACTTGATGGCCACAGCCATGGTTGTTCTTATCTATGGTTGGATATCAACCTATTTGGAGATGTTCCTACGATCTCCCGAATTGATGAAAAGGGTTATTCAATTCGAAAATAAATAGGATTTAATTAATGTATGTTGATGCATTCTTTATCATTCTTCTCACATAAGCTCAATTTGTCTTTCTAGGATAATCACTTGATCATGTCTTCTCTGAATTTGCGTTCCATTTTGGACACCAATAAGCTGACTGGGCCAAACTTCATGGACTGGTTTCGAAACCTGAGGATAGTCCTCAAGGCAGAAAAGCTTTCTTATGTCCTTGAAGATCAACTTCCCAACCGTCCTCCCGAAAATGCAACTCCAGACCAGTTAGTGGCCTATCTGAAACATGTGACCGATTCTGATCTTGCGAGTTGCATCATGCTAGCCGCTATGGTACCTGAGCTACAAAAGCAGCATGAGCATATGGATGCTTATACCAACATCTTCCATCTTCATGAGTGTTTGACGAGCAGGCGAGATCTGAAAGGTTCGAGGTCTCCATACTCCTCTTCACCTCTAAGATGCAGGAAGGCACTTCTGTCTCACAGTTTGTGTTGAAGATGTTAGGGTACATTGAGCGACTGAGCACACTCGGATTTGCAATGGATCACGAACTAAGTATTGACTTAATTCTGCATTGTTTGCCCAAAAGTTATTCACAATTTATGATGAACTATTGGATGAACAAACTGGAGACTACCATTCCTGAGTTGCTCAACCTGCTGAAGACTGTAGAGTGGGTTTGGCCTAGCCTGGATCGGTCTAGTGACCGATCAGGGAAGTTGGCACGAAGTTCCCTTGTGGATCGGTCTGGTGACCGATCCAGCTATGACTGATCGGTCTGGTGATCGATCAGGAAGCATACAGTGAGTTTGGGAACTTACTGCTCGGCTCCTGATCGGTCTGGTGACCGATCAGGGAGCATAGAGTTCACTCTTTACTCAGCTCCTGATCGGTATGGTGACCGATCAGGGAGCATACAGTGGGTTTTGGGAACCTTACTGCTTGACTCCTATTCGGTCCGGTGACCTATCAGGGATACTGTTCAGATCGTTCTGGTCCATCCTGATCGGTCTAGGCATGCCCTGATTGGTCTGGTGATCGATCCGGAGGGTTGGACTGCGAAGCTGGGAAATCACCCTGCAAAGGGGTGGATCGGTCTGGTGACCGATCCATGACTTGGGATCGGATCCCGGAGAAGTCGCGATTTTTGATTACGCGTTGGGGACCGATCAGGATGGAGCCTGATCAGTCTGAACCCACCCTGATTGGTCTGGTGACCGATCAGGAGGCTTTCTGATCGGTCCGGTGACCGATCACTGTAATTCAAAATGCACTGTCAGACGCTCTAATCACGTCTGAACACATCTGATTTCTCTGTTCTTAATCTCTGATACTTGATTCTCTACTTGATTTGTTGTGCTAATGATCTGATCAAGTGTGCAGGTGACAGGAATGGATTCAAACACTCAAGGAGAGTCAATGGGAGTCTTTCCTTGGAGCAGGTTTGTCCGTTTTCCATCTCAGGTTGCAACGGATGCTGACACTGCTGGAGATGCTGCTTGGGGCTTGGCTGAGGGAAGCTCAGGGAGTCCAGGAGAGCTCAGTGGTAGCTGGCTATTGTAAGTGAGCAGCTGGAGGCTGCAGTGAGGTGGTGACCTGGCGATCAGTGAGCTGAGACTTAAGTGCTTGGGGCGAACAAGTCTCAAATACGAAATTTTCCACATTGTGCTCTTGCGACAACTCTGTTCCATCATCTTGAGCAAGCAACTGTGATCCTTGAAGCAACCTTCTGTTACTTGAGCACTTGGAAGAGAAACAAGAAGCTTGGTGAGTCTATCAGCGAGAAGACACGAAAAGGGAGTTCTTGCGTGAGATCTGCGTTGAGTGGAGCTCGGGAGAAGTTTGCTTGTGTTCTTGTGGTTCTAAGTGCTAAGTAAGATTCTTCTTGTGTTTCCTGTACTTTATACTTGATCCATCTTGAAACGCTGTGGAGAGGTTACTCCACCGAGAAGGAGGTTACATTTTATCTAAATTTTTCGGGGCTTGATCTGCCGACGATCAAGGGATCGCCCACCTTACGGGCACACCAAGGAGTAGGGGCAAGTTATCCCCGAACCTTGTAAATCCTCTTTGTTAGCGTTTTGTATTCGTGCTTAGTTTAGGTTTTAGTTTCTGCAACTCTGTTTTTGCTTCCGCTGTGCTACTAACCCAACTGCAGGGAAACCTAAAGTTGAAAGAAGTGGGCGTCTGGCTATATTCACCCCCCTCTAGCCGTCCAAGTTCCAACAAGTATTTCTCGGGAAAGCGTTAAGAGTATACCTGATCAGGTCACGGTTTTCTACCTTGTGACCGATTGTATGTAGACCATTCATCAACTCTTGGATTATGGCGTGGAGCTGAGCTGCTGACTCGCCGTCGTTCATTTTCATCGTGTACAGTTTATTTAGCAGTAGGTCCCTCTTGCTAATTCGGGTGTCGGAGGTACCTTCGTGCAACTCGATCAACTTTCCCCAGAGTTCCTTTGCACTGTTGAATGGTCCCACCCGATTCAGCACTTCTTTGGTTAGACCGCATTGGAGTGTCTGGGTCACTTTAGCATCAGCCTCGATTTTCTTTTTCAGCGAGGCGTCCCATTCGGTGTAAGGTTGTGCTACTCCTTCAGCATTTTTCGGGATTTCCAGACCAGATTGGATTATGATCCACATGTCCACCTGAGTTTTCAAGTGAACTTCTATCCGACTCTTCCAGTAGGAGAAGTCCTCCCCACTGAAGAGTGTGGTCTGGCTGTACTGAACCCCTCTTGCATAACCATTTAGGAATTACTGAAATAACAAAAAATAAACAAAAACTGTCCAAAGATTTGGTCTTGGATTAGTAGTGCGGGAATAAAATAGTTAAAACTAAACGATCGAGTGGTGTTGCACCAACCTCGATTAACGATAAAAATTCGATCGAAAAAAGAAATTAAAAACTTCGTAAAAAAATCCGAAAAACTCCCAAATTGGTGGTTGCACTAAATTTGAGCTACCCCGCTCTGATACCACTTGTTGGATCGAGAAACACGATAGAGGGGGGGGTGAATATCGTGTAAACTTTTTCCAATAAGAATAAGAGAAAACGCAGCGGAAAATACAACAATCACACAAAGAACACAAGTCTTTTACTTGGTTCGGAGTCGCGGTCGACTCCTACTCCAAGGCCCACGGTCCTTGACCGTTTACTGCATGCAATTCTATAATCGCGCAAAGGTTTATAGATTTTGATACAAGAATATTACAGTAAATAAAAGAATTACACTTTTCGTTACCGACACTCTGATGTGGATCGTACTACGGAGCAGAGAGTCGTCGTCGGCGCTGGAATGTCGAGATCGGAGTTTGCCGGAGCAGAGCGCTTGAACGAAAAGCTTAGAGGCGTTAAAAAGTTGTGTGCTTGAAGCCTTGGGTTGAGCCCCTTTTATAGTGCTCCTGGGGCGCCTAATTCGCTGGGGGTGCCTGACACGCTTGAGCATGGGCGCCCGGGACCTCCCGGGCGCCTAGCCCAGTATGGTTTCGAAGCGATTCTTGCTTCTTTGCTTGTTTGGCTTTGACCTTGGGCGCCCCGGACCTCCCGGGCGCCTAGCCCAGTATGCCTGCCCCTCTCCTTTGGGGCGCTTTGAGCTGCAGAAATATACTCCTTCGGTCCCTACATCTAAGGTTAGTTCTAAAACAAACAAAGCAAGAATATTAGTCAATCATTATAGTCGTAGCTGTCTTGGTTCTGACTTCGGGTCTCCCAAATGGAACCCTAGGTCGAACCAACGCCTACAGTTCCCTCGATGGGGAATGCCTCCTCACCTAATCCTCTCAGGAGAGTTTACCTTTTGCCACCCGGCTCCTCCGGTTGGACTTTTGCTCGATCCACCTGACTAGGTCTTTGTGCCTAGTCCTCAACCAGGACTTCATGCCCACCTTCCGAGTAGGTCTTCGGTGCCCACCCCCTTGCCAGGACTTCGTGCCCAGTCCTCAACCAGGACTTCGTGCCCACCTTCCGAGCAGGTCTTTGGTGCCCAGCCCCTTGACCATGTCTTCTTTGCCCAGCCCTTTGCTAGGACTTCTTGCCTAGTGTACCTAGGACTTCTTCCTGCACACTTAGTGAACACATTAGAACACAATAACATCTTAACTCTTGAACCCTTTGCCATTATCAAAACCTAGGTTTGACTTAGGTGCTGCCTGCACCAACATCTTGAACTTTGGTTAAAAGTCAAGCATGTTTGAAATTTTTTACGAACTAATATTTTTCCTTGATAGAGTATAATATTTCAAATATGCCTGCAAATTTTTACATTTTTTGGATTTTATTGGAGGTTTCTAAAATTCGACTCAGATGCTAAAAAATCAGACTGACAGAGTATCAGTCGACTGCCCCAAGGGGCAGTCGACTGGCACGCTTGATTTCAGCCTGCTGAGCAATTTTTCAGAAATCCAAGTTTCTCTCATTTGATGCCATGGGTTTGGGTTGCTTGAGGCAATCATTTTGATGGTGTCAAAGGGGGAGAATGGATGGTTTAAGTTAGATTTTTTTCTTAAAATGGGTGGTTTAAGTTAGTTGTTTAACTTAAATCTTGGAGTATAATGGAAAATTAGAAATGGATAAAGGCATAGGTTAAGGGGGAGGGTACCTCTTAGGTTTTACTATGTCTTATAGTCTTAATTGTTGTTGTTTGTTGTTAAGTTAGGTTTGAAACTTAGCTTGGATTATGATTGAAAATGGGAGAAGACATTGGTTAAGGGAGAGGTTACCTCTTAGGTTTTACTATGACTTATATTTTCAATTGCTACTCTTATTTACTATTGTTGACTGGTATTTTATCCCTAAACTTAAATATATTGTCACACATCAAAAAATGGGAGATTGTTGAGGCAATCGACCCAAGAATGATCGGGAAGATCATGATTTTGATGTGTGTGTGCCACTAAGTTTAAGGTTAGGGTGTTGTATTGTATTTGATATATGTGATTGAGTTTGCAGGACTTGGAGAATCACACATGGAGAACATATCCGAGGGACGAGAGCCGAGGGACGAGGACTCCAAGGGCAAGCCAGGAAGTGGACTTCAAGGGCACACATGAAGGGTGGCATGGAGGCAAGCCAAGGGAAGGCTTGTGTGCGCATCCGAGGGACGATAGCCAGAGGAAGATGACTTCAAGGGGCGAGCCAAGGGAGTGCACCTGAAGGCATACATGAAGGAGAGTGTTCAGAGTGGTTGTAAGTGAGTGTAAAGGCTGGGCAGTCGACTGGCCAAAGGCAGTCAACTGCCAAAACTCACAGAAAGTTTTCAGCCTCAGACTAGTTGACTGCCCCAGGGGGGCAATCGACTGGTCATCCCCGAAAACTAGCCGTTGGCTAGCATTTAAAGCTAGACCAGTCGACTGCCCCAGGGGCAGTCGTGTAACGACCCGTAAAATCTTCTCAATATTTTTCCTTAAAATATTGATCATGCCTATACGAATTCTCGAATAATGAATGAATACTAGCATAAACCGTAGCAAGATCTCTTATATAAATTAAAAGCTAGGTACAATGGGTCTTATATGGGTTCTTCTAGTACCATGGTTATTAGTGAACATTGGGTAGAATTTTAGCATGAATAGAATTGGGCTCCAATTAGGAAAATTAGCATAACTCTTAGTGGGCTCTTATGTGAGCTTTGTCAAAAATAAAAGAAAAAGAAATAAAAATAAAGTGCATGCACCAAGGATTGAACCTTGGACCTAAGGTAGAGGCAAAGCCTCATCATGCATGTACTAACCAATTCACCTAGCAAGGGAGTGCTAGTGGAAAAGGAAGAGGATTTTAGTTGAGGCTAAAGGAAGTGAAGAGTCATCAAGAGAAGAGGCACCATGCCCCTTCACTTGCCCTCTTCATTTAGTATAAAAGAGAGGGGAAGGGAAGAGACAACTTAGCACTTAAGTTATTTGTTTTCTTCTTCCACCAAAGCTCTTTCTCTCCCTCTTCTTCCTCCTTCTAGCCAAAACCCACAAGGGATTTTCCCTTGGAGAAGCTTCACAAGAAGACCTTAATCTTGAGGATCCAAGGCTTCCTACAAGACTACAAGGGCTAAGGAGAGTTCTAGGGTCAAGAAGGTTTTCTTTTGTTCCTCTATTCAAGGTTTATAACCAAGATCAAGAAAGGTAAGACTCCCTTACCTGTGGTATAATTATTTTCTTTGATGTCTATCATGATTTAAGTGTTTGTTTAGGATCTAAGTGAGAAAACCATGAGGGTTGGGTTCTAGGGTTTCGGCCAAGCCTTGTATTTAGGAGTGGGGATGATGTAAACCCTCATTCATGCTCCCTAATGTTTTCTTATGATAAATAAAGGATAAATTATGGTTTGGGGAAATTTTGTAGCACCCTAAGACCCTTTAGGGTTTCGGCCACCATCCCATCTTCATAGTTAGGATTAGATCTAACCCTCCAAGCATGTTTATTATGTTTATCTAGGATATAATGGATATTATTTGTGTATTAAATGAATTCCCCATGGACTTAAAACCCTTCTAGGGTTCGACCAAGTCAAGGTTTAGGGCTAGGACTTTGGGGTTAGCTCCAATCATGTATTCTAATGGTTTCCTATAGCATTGTATATAATGTATGGGTGATATATTACTTGTGGCACCTCACATGTTACTTGAACCATGGGAACCCCCACTTATGACTTTCGGCCAAGCACAAGTTCTAGGGTTTGGGTTAATCTAAGGTTTCAAGTGTATGTGTTTATAACTTATTATAATGTAGATATATGTTCAAGTATGTTGTATGAATTATATGGTACCTAAAACCTTATCTTTATGAGCTATATATCCTAACTTTGTATACTTATGTTATGTGTCATGTTTTATTCATGAATGCTTTAAACCATATACCATGAACACATGTATGGTGAAATAGGCCTTATGGTTGGTGTAGAATGGTGCATGTATTATGTTAAATGCCTATGATAGATATATGGTTATGAAGACCTATGCATGTTTTATGTTAAAGGCCATGAACCTATGTAATATGCATCATGTTCATAGGAATCCTACTCATATATGCATGCTTTATGATAAATACTATGATTATGTATGCTATATGATATGTACCATGTATGTAATACATGCTTACCTTATGTACCATGATCATGCAAGCTTTATGAACTAAGATGATGTTTATGTCTCAAGGCATAATTATGTATGTATGTCATGACTTATGAAAGAAGACAATGAATGAAGATGATGTTTATGCCTTTAAGGCATTATGATGTTATGCATGAATTATGAACGATGAAATGCTAAGTATGCTTTATGCTATTATGTTTATGTCTTTAAATATGTTATGTATGTTCTATAAATGATGAAGCATATGAAGCTATTTTACTTTATGAATGGGCTTGTACCGGACCGAAGTAAGGGTCCAAGGGATGGGCTCCTCATGTAAGCCTCGGTGTGGGACTACCGCAGCTGTCCCCGGTTCTGGGACTACCGCAGCTGTCCAACAGGGATGGGCTCCTCATGAAAGCCTCAGTTTTTGGGACTACCGCAGCTGTCCTTACCCTAGTAGGTCGAGACTAGTTACCTCGTATTTACTTAGGGATGCGCGCATATGATGTATGTATGTGGTACAAGCCAGGGCCCCCATGATGTGATGATTATATTTAAGTATTTATAAGTATGATTTTCAAATAAGCATCCTTAGGATATATGAATTTGACTCATGCATTCATTCATGTTATGCATCCATGTTAAGTATATTATATGCTTATGTTGTATGTTAAGAATCATGTCATGTTAAATGTTTATATGCTGATGTTTTATGTTAAGAACCATGTCACGTTAAATGTTCATATGCTTATGTTTTATGTTAAGAACCATGTCATGTTAAATGTTTCATATGCTTATGTTTTATATTAAGAACTATGTCATGTTAAATGTTTCAAATGCTTATACTTTATGTTAAGAACCATGCCATGTTAAATGTTTCATATGCTTATGTTTTATGTTAAGAACCATGTCATGTTAAATGTTTCATATGCTTATGTTTTATGTTAAGAACCATGTCATGTTAAATGTTTCATATGCTTATGTACTATGTCAAGAACCATGTCATGTTAGTATTTCATATGCTTAGGTTTTATATGAAGAACTTCTTTATGATAAGTAAGTTATATGTTTTATTTTATGAGACGTATGGTTTTGGTGAATAGGAAAGGGTCTTACTAAGCCTATGTGCTTATAGTTTTATTTTCTTATACCGCAGATCAAGCAAGAGGATATTAAGGGAAGCCGCAGGAGGGGCAAGAGTGTGTGTGTGGCAGTGACATGGCAAAGGAAAAAAGAAAAAGATTCTCATATTTATACTTTGTTACATGTCTTGTGTTTTGCATTGTCTTCTTAAGTTCCATGCTATACTTATGATAGTTATGCCTAAAGAATAACTTACTACTTATGATGCTTATGGATGATTTATGTGATGTTCATATCATGATGTTACGTATGATGTTAACATGCTAAGTTACCATGTCATTATGTATAGGAATGATGGTTAAGACATGTCTACTTAACTCAAGTGTTAGTTGCATGTATGTATAAAGTTTTAAATTATTCCGCTGCAATACGATGTTCATATGCCTATATGTATGTTAGCGTAACACCGCCTCCCGCCACACCGTAAAGTGTGGAAAAAGGCGGGCGTTACAAGTCGACTGGTGCGGGGCTGGATAGCTTGCGAAGTTGTCCTGTTCTCTTATATAAAGGGGACTTTTTGGCATGACTTGGGTACGGTTTTTTATTGTACAAAAGTGCTGCTCATGCCCCGACTGATCAGATCTTCCTCTCGCTTCTCATCGCAACTTGTAAAGAGGAAGAAGACGACGTTTGTAAAGGTTTCTCCACCTTGAAGGAGACTATTCATAGTGGAGGTGGAGTACTCGTGTGGATCCTTGGATTAGTCATCCTTCGGGGTAGATACCAAGTAAATCCTCTTGTTAGCATTGTTCTTATTGCTTTTTATTATAATTTTGTATTGCGCTAACAATCTTGTAGAGAATTCCAAAAAAATGCTATTCACCCCTCCCCCCTCTAGCAACGCACACGATCTTACAAATTTGAGTTACATGAGTAAGCTAACATTTCCTCTAAAGAAAAAGGTGTAGCGTTTATTGTAGAAAAGAAAAAGAAAAAGAAGAAGGAAAAGAAGAAGATCATCTACTCTTCATCATCCGAGTCGGAGTAGTCTAGTGCCTCCATGGATAGTGACCAAGAAGCCTACATGGTAAGGAAAATAAGAAGAGCTTGTTGATGCAGTCTGGCCCTGATTGTTGTTTTGGTGTTGACACCGATTTTAGTTTAGGTGGATGATTATTGATTATGATTAAGTCCTGATCGGGGATCAGGCATGGTGTTGAAAATCCTAGCTTGGAGGGCTAGGTGTTGGAAAATCCTAACCTGGAGGGTTAGGTGGTGAAAAATCCTAGCTTAGAGGGCTAGGTGTGTGAAAAGTCCTAATTCGGAAAAGGTGGGTGAAAAGTCCTAGCTTGGAGGGCTAGGTGAAAAGTCCTAACTTGGAGGGTTAGGTGCAAATTCTCATCTTGGAGAGTTAGGTGAAAAAGTCCTGGCTTGGAGGGTCAGGTCCTAGCTTAGAGGGCTAGGTTTGGAAAGTCCTAATCCGGAAGAGTTGGGTGAAAAGTCCTAGCTTGGAGGGCTAGGTGAAAAGTCCTAACTTGGAGGGTTAGGTGGAAATTCCCAACTTGGAGGGTTAGGTGAAAAATCCTTAGCTTGGAGGGCTAAGGTGGATGAAACCCTAGCTTGGAGGGCTAGGTTGGAGCCCCTGGATCGGTCTGGTGACCGATCAGAGAGTTGGCACGGTGCTCCTTCGTGGATCGGTCTGGTGACCGATCCAGCGACGACTGATCGCTCGGGTGACCGATCAGGGAGTACGCGTTTCACCCATTGCCTTGCTCCTGATCGGTCTGGTGACCGATCAGGGACCAAACAGTGAGGTTGAGTTCCCTTGCTGAACTGCTCCTGATCGGTCTAGTGACTGATCAGGATCACTGTGCAGATCGGTCTGGAGAACGATCCAGCATCGCAGGTTCATCTCTATGATCGATCAGGACGGAGCCTGATCAGTCTGGACCCAGCCTGATCGGTCTGGTGACCGATCAGGAGGTTTCCTGATCGGTCCGGTCATTGATCAGGAGGTCTGGACTGCGAAGCTCAGAAATTGCCCGATAAAGGGGTGGATCGGTCGGGTGATCGATCCACAACCTGGGATCGGTCTGGTGATCGATCCAGGAGAGTCCCAAAGAAATTGTGATTTCTAATCAAGCGTTGGGAACCGATCAGGACGGAGCCTGATCGGTCTGGACCCAGCCTGATCGGTCTGGTGACCGATCAGGAGGCTCCCCGATCGGTCCGGTGACCGATCACCTTAATTCAAATTGCACTGTCAGACGCTCTGATCGCGCCTGACCGTATCCGATTCTCTGCTTCTTACATCTGATACTTGACTACTGTGTGATATGCTGCTCTAACACTCTGATTAAGCTACAGGTGACAGAGGAGGATTCAAACAATCAAGGAGAAGTCAATGGAGGCTTTCCTTGGAGCAAGTTTGTCCGTTTTCCATCTCAGGTTGCAACGGCTGGAGCTGCAGACTGGAGCTGCCGACTGGAGCTTGGCTGAGGGGAGCTCAGGAAGTCCAGGGAGGGCTCAGTGGTAGCTGGCGTTGGCAGGGAAGTAGCTGGAGGCTGCAGGAGATGCTGTCACCTGGTGCTGAGTGGAGAAACAAAAGGGCGGAAGAAGGCTTCGTTTAAAAAGAGAGTTCTAGAGTTTGCGAACGAAGTTCTGGCTGTGCCTTTGTATTCTCCACATCTAGCTTGTGCGTTCTGAAGTTTTCATCACCTTGAGCAAGCTACTGCAATCGAGAAGCAATCATCCATTACTTGAGCGCTTGAAGGAGAGAACAAGAGGCTTGGAGTCCGACAGCGAGAAGACACGAGGAAGAGTTTCTTGCGTGAGATCGCCGCTGGGTGGAGCTCAGGAAAGCTTGCTGTGTTCTTGTCCTTGCTAAGTGTTTGAGTAAGATCCTTCTTGTTATTTCTTTGTGCTTAAAATTAAATCTATGATTGAAACGTTGTGGATAGGTTTCTCCACCGAGAAGGAGGTTACTTTCTATCCGGTGATAACCGGGGCTTGATCTGCCGACGATCAAGGGATCACCCACCTTAAGGGCACGCCAAGGAGTAGGGGCAAGTTATCCCCGAACCTTGTAAACCCTCCTTGTTTTTTTTTGATGAAAGGCAAATTATATATCATCAAGAAAAAGTACTACAGACATGTGTCCACTGGTAGCCTTTTGGATCTGGCAAGATATCAGATCCAAGCTGCTACCTAGGGATAACCCTATGTATGCGTACTGTCACTGTACCAACCTCCCAAAGGTCCTACCACCATCACAATACCATCCTCTAAAATACACCCGACATCAACCTCGCCCTCTGTAGCTCTAGTACACAACCATCTGGTGCCATCCTCCCTCAATGAAGTAAACCCTCCTTGTTAGCGATCTTGCTAGTTGTGTTTGTTGCCTTCGTTTTCTGTTTCCTGCACTGCTTTGTTTCCTTTGCTTCTTCCGCTGTGCTACTGATAAGGTTGAGTGCAGAAATTTGATAAGTGTCAAAAGTCAAAGTGATTGGCTATATTCACCCCCCCCTCTCTAGCCATCCGGGTTCCAACAGAGCTTTCAAAAGTCTTTCTAACAAGTCTTATGGTAGGAAAGGGTTAAAAAACAAGAGCAAAGGGAAGGACATCATTTGCTATAATTGTCATCAAGAGGGTCACATGAAGAATGAGTGCCCACAACTTACGAAAAGGGAAGAAAAGAAGAAAGGTGACAAGAGGAAGTCAAAAGAAAAAGGGAAGAGTGCCACAAACCTAAAAGCTACTTGGGATGATCCATCATCTTCGGAGGAGGAAGAAGAACATGTGTCACACTTCGCACTAATGGGAGTGGACAACTTGGAAACAACCGACGATGAGAGGAGCTCAAGTAGTGATGATAAAAGTGAAGACTCATCATCCAAATCCGATGCATCGATAAGTGAGGTATATAGTGATAGATCGAAGACGTTGCTAGAGGGGGGGTGAATAGCACTTTTTTGTTGTTTTCTCTACAAGATTGTTAGCGCAGCAGAATATACAATAGAAAACAATCAAACAAATACTAACCAATGCTAACCCGGAAGATTTACTTGCTATCCAACCCGGACGGATGACTAATCCAAGAATCCATCGGTGGATCAATCCCCGGATAACCTCCATCTACTCTTTGTCGCTCCTTGTGGGTGGAGAAACCTCGCCACAGCACCTTGACACGATCTGGACTCAAAAGACTACTAACAAGCCTTAACCAAGCTTGTTTCGTCAAGAATCTTAGCCACCACGAAGTCCGCTTTAAATAGGACTCGGGCTGAAACCCTCGCCACCAGTCGACTGATCCCAGGGCAATCAACTGGTGCCACTGAAATTCGACTGTTGCACCCCAACGTTCGAATTCTCAGCCAACTCACCAGCCACTTACAAGTCGACTGCTCCTAGAGCAGTCGACTGGTCCCCTGGCCAGAACTTTTCTGTGAGTTTTACCAGTCGACTGCCCCACTCACACACCTAGGGTTTCCCTTCCCAAGTACATTTCACTCTGCACTCAAACCCTAGGACATTCCCAAGTATAATCACACAGCACTTGTACCCTCACGACTCGACTGACTCCTCCTCCGCAGCCTCGACTGTTGCCTTCGCGCCCTCTTCATCTTCGGCTCCCATCCCTCGGATGCACGCAAGCCTCCAGCTTGCCTCCATGCCATCCTTCACACATGCCTCGAAGTCCGTGCCCATCAGCTCATCGTCCCTGCTCTACAAGGTCCCTCAGGTGCGCACACAAGCCTCCAGCTTGTCTCCATGCCACCCTTCACTGTACCGAGACCGTCCAGCCAAGTTCATATGTGTGACATGTACAACCTGCACACTCAACATACACATATAAGAACACAAGGGCAAATCTAACTTAAACCCTTTTCCTAAACATTAAAACACTTGGTCACTCTGGACCACAAATTACCTCAACCATCTCCCCCTTTTTGATGTTTGGCAATACGTTTAAGTTAGGGAAAGCAAGATAGTAGTCAATAGCAAAAGTCATGCTAAAACGAATGCATATGCAATGCATACATGGATCCTATTCCAAGGCATCCTACACCTAACCCTTAAAGTTAGGACTTTTCAACACACCTAGCCCTCCAAGCTAGGACTTTTCAACACCTAACCCTCCAAGTTAGGAATTTTCCGAAACGGGCTTTTTAAAACCTATCCCAAGGCTCCCCACACACCTAACTTCCCAAGTTAGGACTTTTCACACCTAACCCTCCAAGTTAGGAATTTCTCACACCTAGCCCTCCAAGCTAGGACTTTTACACACCTAACTCTCCAAGTTAGGACTTTTCACCAAAACGGGTTTTTTAAAGTTTTTCCCAAGCTCCCCCTACATTGGACTTACAAAGATTTTTTAAGAACCTCTCCAAGGTCCCCCTTACGCCAAGAATGGAGCAACCATGCTTCCCCTTAAACTTAGCTCCCCCTAAACCTAGGGTTTCTTGCAAAGGTAAGTTTGGTTTCCCAACTTAAACCTAAACTTCTCCCCCTTTGCCTAACATCAAAAGAACCCAACAATATCCCAATTATTGGCTCTTTGTATCCCTAATAATCATAAACAATGTGTACGAGCCTCCCATACACTTGTTTTCCATCATTAAAATCTAAGTCAGCTGCTGGATACCCACACCAGCCCTGACCAGTCGACTGCCCCTGTTGGCAGTCGACTGATACTCTGATTTCTTAATTTTCTGGCCAATTTCAGAATTGCACTAGAAATTTCACAAATCTCCAAAAATTTCCAAATTTCATGGAGAACTTTATGGTACCCATACCTACTTGGGAAAAATACATTTCACCATGTATCTATCACCATTCCCAAGTTTGACACAAAACTCAAAAAATTTCTTATGAAAATTAAGGCAATTAGGAGGCAACCTCCCCCTTAACTTATGTCTTCTCCTAATTTTCATTTTACCAAAGTCAAGTTTTACTGAACTTAACACCATAGACTCATATTAGGTTCTACCCAACCTAACAACCAAGTTCTTCTCCCTTAGCCACCATTAAAGGATTTCTCCCAAGCAACATTTTCCCTAGTGCCAATAAGAACTCACCAACACTTGAAAAAAAAATCTAAAAGGTTTGCAAGCACACTTGCTAGGATATACCCTATCCTAGAAAAATATGGTTTTGTGAAATGTATCAAATATGCTTGACTTTGATATAATCTCCAATTTCCTTAGACATGACCATGTAGTATCAACTTTGAAATTTAACCAAAATGTCATGTGTTTACCAATTCCATTCATTGTCATTTTACACACGAAATTATCCTCAATACTTTCCTTTTCCATAGGTATTCTTAATATGATGAAATTTTCCTTCTTCTTATCTCTTAACATCACTTATCAAACTTCCTTGATTTTCAAAATACCTTATTAAGTCATGGGGTAACACTCTAGTCAAGGAATATGAAATTATAAACAAGACTTTTAACCCAAAGCCACATCCTATAATCCACATTTGAATTCTCAACATCCAAAATAGCTTTTATCCTTAAACCTACTGAAATTTCGTGGGGAGATTTGCAGGCCAATGTCTACTTGGAAAAAATACGTTTCCAAACAAATGTACTCAGAATCCCAAGATTGGCACGAAACTCAACTTTCTCTAAAATGTGTCATTTAAACTCATCGCAAAAGTTCTAATTTTGACTTCTCCTTAATGTATCCTCTTATCCTTGATCATAAGTTATTTCTACCATTGAATTATATGGTATTTACATATTAAACCTCAATCTTCTCGAATATAATTGTATTTTCATTTTTTTCTCCTTAAATTCCCTTTTAATGTGCCAAAACCTAGGATTAAGACTTACCCAAGTCTTCCAACCCTTTTTGGCACAATTCACCTAATTTTCTAGGAGAGAAACTCTTGAGATCCATTTACCATGGACCCCAAAGGCTCCTAGAGCTCCCCCTTGAGCTCTGAGCCCAAGCCACCTTCCTAGGTGACTCAATCCACACTAAGTCACACCGGTGTGCCCCCGGTGACTCTTGGCCTACAAAATGAACCTTCTTAACCTTAGACACCTTGTCTTTGGTTAAGTTGTTTCTTCTACCCTCAAATGGCACCCCCTTGCCATTTTTGACCTTCTCCACTACAAAAAAAACCTATTTTACCGACGGAATTTCCGACGGGAATTATTTCCGTCGGAAATTACCGACGGAATACAGTCTTCCGTCAGAAATTCCCGACGGAAATAATTCCCGTCGGAAAGTTCCGACGGAATCCAATTTCCGTTGGAAATTTCCGACGGGATTAAGTATTTCGTCGGAAATTCCCGACGGAATATTTAGTTCCGTCGGAAATTTCCGACGGTACCGACGGAAATATAAATTCCGTCGGAAATTTCCGACGGAACTAAATATTCCGTCGGGAATTTCCGACGGAATTTATTCCGTCGGAAAATTTTAATATTAGGGCTATCCTTTTCCCCTTTTTCCTTTCCTTCACTGCATCCTCTGCGATCCGCGCGCCGCCGAAGCTCCGGTCTCCTCGCTCGCAGCTGCTCGTTCTCCGGTAAGTATTGTTATTTTTTTTTCTTCGTTTCTCCGGTTTGTTTTGTTCTCCGGCCAGGGAGCGGGTGACGTGCTGGGCGCGGCCGGCCAGATCTGGCCGCGCGCCGCCTGCGGCACAGGCTGGGTGCGCACGCACCGCGCCGGGCCAGATCTGGCCGCGCCGGGCCAGATCTGGCCGCGGCCGGCCAGATCTGGCCGCGGCCGGCCAGATCTGGCCGCGCCCGGCCAGATCTGGCCGCGCCCGGCCAGATCTGGCCGCGCCCGGCCAGATCTGGCCGCGCCCGGCCAGTCTGGCCGCGCCCGGCCAGTCTGGCCGCGCCCGGCCATGTCTGGCCGCGGCCGGCCAGTCTGGCCGCGCCCGGCCATGTCTGGACGCGGCCGGCCAGATCTGGACGCGGCCGGCCAGATCTGGCCGCGCCCGGCCAGTCTGGCCGCGCCCGGCCATGTCTGGCCGCGCCCGCATCCGGCCAGTGCTGGTTGTGCCCCTTGCTAGGGTATGCGAGCGTGCGGCCGAAGCTGTTGTTTTCGAGTTCTAGTTCAAATTAATTGGCATGCTCAAGATGCAACAATGATTTTAACTGTAATTTATTATTTCTTAGGTTATTATTTTTGCTGGTCGTCTCCGACTTTCGTTTAATCTTCAGGTATAATTCATTCTTATGTTTTTTGTTATGTTAGAATTCTATTAAATTATCAATTATTTGTTATTTTAGTCTTTAATAATGAGGGATTTTTAGTTGTTATTTGATTTCATCGTCCTTGTAATTTAGCATGTTATTTTAGAACTCTTTATATAAGTGATAACATTTAAAATTATTAATTTAGCTATATCTTACTGAATACCATGATACTTGTTTTCATTAGAATAAGAACATACATATCTTAATGAGTTTAATTTTTATTCTGATTAGGTAGCAATGTATATGAACAAGGCTTGGATGTACAACCGATTAGACAATGGATTTATTAGAGATGAGTTTATTACTGATCTTGAACAATTTATGAATTTTGCTAAGAGTCATCCAGAATGTATGGATGGTGATAAATTAAAGTGTCCGTGTAATCATAGAAAATGCAGAAATATAGACTACCGTGATGAGGATACGGTGAGAGTACATATTTGCAGAAATGGGTTTGTGCCTAATTACTATAATTGGTACTGTCACGGAGAACCTTATGTATATGAATCAATTGGCCCTTCTGTTGGTTCATCATCTAATACTTTTGTTGCGTCCCATGAACCATTAACTAATGATATTGCAATGCAATCAATGGCTCAAGATGCGATCAATGCAACTGATTATTCCAACATAGATGAAATACCTGCACCTGAATATCAGCAATTACATGAAATGTTAAAGTCTAGTGAAAGAGAATTATGGGAAGGCATTCCTTCTGGTCATTCTCAGTTATCAGCTACTGCAAGGTTGTTAAATATGAAAGCAGAACATCATTTTCAGAAAGATGTTATGATGAAATATGTCAATTAATGTCAGAATTACTCCCTGCTGATAACATAATGACTGATAGTTTCTACGATACAAAGAAATTGGTTAGAGGATTAGGTTTGCCTGTAGAAAAGATTGATTGTTGTTTGAATAACTGCATGCTATATTGGAATGAAGACAGTGAACTGAATGAATGCAAAATCTGTAGTCACCCGCGTTATAAGCATCGTACTCGTATACCAGGAAAGAAGAAGAAAAATATTGCATGGAAAGTCATGTATTATTTTCCGTTAACTGCTAGACTTCAACGCTTATATGCATCTGCAGCTACAGCAAGCTACATGGTGTGGCATCATGAGCATGAGCACGAAGCGGGTATTATGTGTCATCCCTGTGATTCCCCTGCATGGAAACATCTTGATACTGTATATCCTTCATTTGCAATGGAACCTCGGAATGTTAGATTGGGCCTTTCTGCAGATGGTTTTCAGCCATTTGGTCAGTCGGGACAGCAATATTACTGTTTATATATTATATTGATATGTTTATTTTTGATTATGCAGTTTTACTCCGGATGGTCATCGGGTTTCTAATTATATCACAAGCAAATTTAAGGAACGAGCATGCAGAGCTACGACATGGAGACATGTAGATTATGAGATGAAGACGTTTTACTACAATGAATTTGTAGTAAGTAAAATCAATATATATTTTATTTTTATATTATATTTACCAATTTAGCATGTTAAATTTTGGTTTGGTGCTTGCAGAAAAGATATACATGGGAGGAAGGCCAGGAGGAAAATTTTAAAGCAACATGGAATAAAAATTGTGCCAAGCTTTACAAAGACTACCTCTACTACATCCGAAAAAAGGGCGTAAAACCGACGTATGTTCCTGAGGAGATATGGGGTGCATGGACGGCCACCTGGTCTGAAGAGAGGTGGAAAGAAAATGCCGATAAGGCTCGAGCTAATAGAAACACCGAGCCAGGTGGCCCGAGTACCGGGACTGCTTACCATACGTCTGGTTCTAAATCTATGGTAGAGCATGCTCTTGATTTGGTGAGTTTAATTTTATGTTTGCACGAAATATAATTATCATTTATTATTATACTTGTATAATATTCGTCTAATATATATACATTTGTATACAGGAACGAGAACTAGCTCGACCGCCCACTAGTATGGAGGTCTTTGTGAGAACACACAAGAAAAAAGATGGCACATTCGTAGATTCTCGTTCCGCGACCATCCATGTAAGAACATTACTTAGTGTTTATTTTAGTTACATTTTAGTACCATTTATCGAATTACTTATTAATAATCATGTTCTATTATACAATATAGGCGGAAATGACCGAGAGAGTCGCTCAGGCATCTCAGCCTACAGTAGAGGGGGGAGAGTCTCAATCTCTATCCACCGAGGCACTTAATGACATATTTTATGATGTTGTCGGTGGACGGACAAAGAACTCTACCGTCTACGGCCTTGGCTCTCAGGCCAGAGTTGCATTTGATGGTCGTTTGAGGGCTCCGAGGGGTCGATCCAGTTACCGTTCATCTTATTCCAGTGAGATGCATAGAATATTAGAAGAAAATCGAGATCTACGCAGTCAAGTTCAATCAATGCGAGGAGAGATGGCGGAATGGATGACGGCTGAGAATGAGAGGAGAGCCGCTGATGAAGCGGCGAGGGCAGCTGATATGGCAAGGAGAGATGAGGAAATCATGAGTCGTGTGCGATTCCTCTTAGATGGCTTGCCTCGTCCGCCATCACAGGACACCCCAGGACCTTCTCATCCGCCGACTGATTAAGTTTTTTTTGAGGTATGATAAATTACATATTAAATCTTGTAAAATATATTTATTCTGTTTATATAGGCTACTAATATGTTAATTTGATTTTTATTTCAGGGATCCTTTTAAAGATTCAGGTAAGTTTTTAATTTTATCGCTTTATGATTGTAGTTTTAGGATCCTCTTAAAAGTTGTTTTATCTCAAGCATTTTCTTATAGAGTTAAATGAGCTTTGATACAATATGACCAAGAGAAGTACTTGGTCATTCACATGGGGAAAGAGGTTAGGAGCTTCGAGGGTACATTTCTAGGATTTTCCTTCTAGCTTCAATTTTATATGTTTCTTTAGACTTACTTTTTGTTTGTGTTGATTCTATTGTGAAGTTGTGTTTTTTTGGGGTAGGACACAACCTGTCGAACATATCTTAGATGAATTTTCATGTGTTTATGTAACTTTCCATTTTTAAATTATTAGAGTATAATTGTTGGTGCATCCTTGATTTCTGTACAAGAGTAGTTTTAAGTATCATGGATATATTACCTTTTTGTTTACACGTTTACACTTGTCTCTTGTCCTCTTCAATCAAGCTCAAGCAATTACGTATATAGAAATGCAATTAATTTGTTTTTTATTACAATTCTAGTAACTGAATGAGTTATCTTTAACAATTTATAATTTGTTAAAGGTAGAACAAACTTACTCTTAAATATTTGTAACTCATAGAAGCTAGAAGTGAACTATTCATAAGAAATTGATAATTCGTGTAACATTTTCTATCGTATCATAATAAATTTCATGAAAATTGAAACATAATAAAGGCTTTTAGATTATAGTTTCAGGAACAAACTTACTCTTAAATTTAGCTGATTAGTTGTCAATAAAATAGACGCATCAATTTCCTTCATTTATTTCTACATAGATTTCTGAGATTTTGTATGACTTAGTTTTCCTTCATTGCTTGTATATGTTACATATTATTTGTTTGTGTGTTTTAGTTTTTAGATTGAGTTGATAATAATTACACTACTACACCATCCTCCCTCACATTAACCATTCGCTGTTCCACCTGAGACTCCATTTAGTGCTCCTGTGCAATTGCTCAGAGATGCTCTCTCCCTTCAATACTGCATGCCCCCACAACATCTCTAGCTTCATGTTGCATAAAAATGGCCAGCATCCACCATTCTCACTTCACTCATCTCCCAATCTCCTCTCTAACTCATCAGTACTCTTCCACCTTCAATTTGGGCAACATGAAGAAGATGATGGGTTTCCTAGTCTTTTGCTTGGCCTCTCAAGCTCTCACTCAGTCCACGTCCACAAGCCTTCAAGGTGCTGATGTTAATTCCTTCAACAACGAGCTAGTACTCTTCATAAACACAAGAAATTAATTAAAACGATGTTGTACGTGCATGTTTCTTTACATGTTTACGTTCTTACAAGTTAGCTAAATGCATGCATGCAGATTCGAATGGGGAATGCACGAGCCCACCGTCCAGCGCCGGCGCCGGAGTGCCGTCGTCATCCCACGGCGCGCCACCGTCAGGAGGTGGTGGATTGTCACCGTCTAGAGATTTTCTTAGTTGTATTTTCTTTTTGTTCTCAATAGGCTTGGATATGTAAACTTGTTTTTATGTATCAAAATGGAGTACTTATACGATTTTGAGTTTGAATGTGAAAATGGTTGATGTTGTCAATGTGTGTGATGGAAATTAGTTATTTGTGAATGCAAATTTGGTATTTGTGAATGGTTATTTGATATTTGTGATGTATATATGATTATTACGCAATTATATATTTAATTTTTTTTATTCACAGCCGAATTTCCGACGGAAAAATCAATTCCGTCGGAAAATATCGGAAATATTTCCGACGGAAATCTCTTTCCGTCGGAATATATTTCCGACGGAAAAATCGATTCCGTCGGAAATTTCCGACGGAATTTATTTTCCCGTCGGAAATTTCCGACGGCATTAAATTTCAGTCGGAAATTCCCGACGGAATTCCGTCGGAAATTTCCGACGGAAATATTAATTCCGTCGGAAATTTCCGACGGAATCGATTTTTCCGTCGGAAATATATTCCGACGGAAAGAGATTTCCGTCGGAAATTTTCCCGACGGAAAGAGATTTCCGTCGGTAATTCTCTACCGACGGATTTGGCTCCGACGGGAGAAATTCCGTCGGTATTCCGTCGGTAAGTACTCCTACCGACGGAATTCCGTCGATAAATTCCGTCGGAAATGCTGTTTTTTTTTGTAGTGCTCCCTCTTGCCAAGATTATATGTTTCCCCAGCATACTTCCTTTTGTTGGCCTTGGAGGTCTTAGACCAGTATCCCAACCTCGATCTATCATAGTTGGGTTTTAAGCTACCCAACACCATGCCTAAGCCCTTAGATCCAACCGTGAATCTTTCTAGGGCATTTTCTAATATATCAAGTCTTGCCCTCAAGGCTTGATTTTCCCTCTCTAGACCTTTAACCCTTGAGTTCATATGTCCACTTTGGACATTCCTAGACCTAACCTGCTTTCTAGGCACATTCCTTCCCTTCTTGGGATTAGTGCCATGATCCTTAGGTCTAGAGGTCTTGGGTTGATCATGATGCATGTCTTTCCTAGGGTTTTAATCTATCTTGTTAACTCTATTCCTATCATTATATTTAAAACTAAAATTGTGCACCATTAAGCATTTTTCATTAAAACTAGCATGCATGGATGGGTAATTAACATGATTTTTAAAATGCAGTGAGGAACTTGAAATTGAATTACATTTTAATCTAGGGTTAGGAATTACCTCCCTTACCCTTGTAGTTCCTCCTTGTTGTGATATTTGCTTCCTCCTTTCTTCTTTCTCCCTTCTCCTCAAGTGTCCTATTTTCTTGAGCTCTTTCTTCCTTGGATACTTGGTGTGGTAGTGCCCTAGCTCACCACACGTGAAGCATCGAATCCTCCTCTTCTTCTCTTGGGATTCTCCATTCCTGCACCTCACATTAGGTTTAAAAAGAATTGAACTTGGTTTAGATTTTACCTCCATTTTATCTTTTGGGCACTTGTCCTTATAGTGCCCCTTTTCGTTGCAACCAAAACATGTGATATGTTCTTTCGATTTGGCTTTGGTGGAGGTTGGAACTTCTTCTTCAACTTTTGATGATGTGGATGCCTCCTCTTGATCCGATATGGTTGAGGGTCTCTCCTCCCCCTCAATTCTTGAAATTGATACCTCCTCTTCTTCTCTTGAGGAGATTGATGATCTTTCACTCTCTCCCTCACTTGAAGATGTAGATACTTCCTTTTCTTCTTCTTCTTCTTGACTCATTTGACTTTTCTCCTTGGGCTCTTGAACTTGTGTAGGACTTTCATGATATTCTTTCAAATTGCTCCACAATTCATATGCATTTTGGTATGCCCCTACACAACTCAAAATTTTGTTAGGCACAATATCAATAAATATACCCATTACCTTTTCATTTGCCCTTGCTTGTTCTTGTTGCTCTTGATTCCAATACCTAGGTCTATGCCTCTTCCCGTGCTTATCCTTTGGAATCTCGAAGGGCTCTTCAAGTACGATCCGAAGGTGCCACTCCATTCCTAACCATGCCTCCATTCTCTCTTTCCAATATCCAAAGTCTTCATGCTCGTATGGTGGTGGTGAGTTGATATCTTCCCCAAGTTTGTCTTCCATGGTTCTTCTTCCTCTAGCATGTGCTCCCTCGGTGATTAGTCCGATCAAGAGCGGTCCTTTGCTCTGATACCAATTGATAGATCGAAGATGTTGTTAGAGTGGGGGGTGAATAGCACTTTTTCATTAGTTTCTCTACAAGATTGTTAGCACAGCGGAATATACAATAGAAAACAATCAAACAAATACTAACCAATACTAACACGGAAGATTTACTTGGTATCCACCCCGGACGGGTGACTAATCCAAGAATCCGTCGGTGGATCAATCGCCGGATAACCTCTGGCTAGTCCTTGTCGCTCCTTGTGGGTAGATAAACCTCACCACAGCACCTTGACACGATCTAGACTCAAAAGACTACTAGCAAGCCTTAACTAAACTTGTTTCATCAAGAATCTCAGCCACCACGAAGTCCGCTTTAAATAGGACTCGGGCTGAAACCCTCACCACCAGTCGACTGATCCCAGGGCAGTCGACTGGTGCCACTGAAATTCGACTGTTGCACCCCAACGTTCGAATTCTCAGCCAACTCATCAACCACTTACCAGTCGACTGCTCCCAGAGCAGTCGATTGGTCCACTGGCCAGAACCTTTCTGTGAGTTTTACCAGTCGACTGCCCCACTCACACACCTAGGGTTTCCCTTCCCGAGTACATTTCACTCAGTACTCAAACCCTAGGACATTCCCGAGTACAATCACACAACACTCGTACCCTCACGACTCGACTGACTCCTCCTCCGCAGCCTCGACTATTGCCTTCGCACCCTCTTCATCTTCGGCTCCCGTCCCTCGGATGCACGCAAGCCTCCAGCTTGCCTCCATGCCATCCTTCACGCATGCCTCGAAGTCTGCGCCCATCAGCTCATTGTCCTTGCTCTCCAAGGTCCCTCAGGTGCGCACACAAGCCTCCAGCTTGTCTCCATGCCACCCTTCACCGTACCGAGACCGTCTAGCCAAGTTCATATGTGTAACCTGTACAACCTGCACACTCAACATACACATATAAGAACACAAGGGTAAACCTAACTTTAACCCTTTTCCTAAACATTAAAACACTTGGTCACTCCGGATCACAGATTGCCTCAACATATAGCTTACCCTCCTCTACTCTTATCAAAATTATTACTAGTACAAATCATGATTTGGCTAAGGCTAGGAGAAAGGTTAATGAATTAAAGAATGAAGTTTGCATGCTTAAATTAGAAACCTAAGGACAATTTGCATGTTCCCTCTACCATGTCAAATGATTCATGTTTGGAAAAAGAAAATAGGGAACTAAGGGATAAGATAGAAGACCTAACCAAGGCACTTAGGAAATTTCAAGTTGACTCTAGCAACCTTGATATGATCATAAATAGCTAAAGAGTCGTGTATAAGAAAGCCAGGATAGGTTATAGGCCAAAAACCAAGGAGGTAGTATTTGTTTCACTTATGGGTAGAAAGGGTGCCTCTAGGAGACAAGGGGTTAAGGGAAATGCAAAGAAGACTTGGGTACCAAAGAAGTATTTAAATGATTCTTGTGGAACTAGCATTTGGGTACCAAAAACTTGTGTTTTCCGTGTTGTATAGGTGAAGGTGAAGGAAGCATCAAATATGTGGATAGTAGATAGCGGGTGTTCAAGACATATGACCGGAGATGTGAGCAAATTCACCACCTTTAGCTATCTAAGAGAAGGAACCGTATCTTTCGGAAATAGTGGGAAACTCAAAATAATTGGTAGGAGCACCATTGAGGTATTTCCTACTATCATTATCTATAAAGTTCTTTTGATTACAGATATGGAGTTTAATTTACTTAGTGTAAGTCAACTTTGTGATGCGGGATATTGGGTTGAGTTTCATGCTAGAAAGTGTCTAATTAAACAAAATGAATCCGAAAGTGTTATGCTAGAAGGATATAGAGAGGCTAATCTTTATTATCTTAATCTTGCTTATGCTTCTAACAATTTTCCTAAGTGTCTCATATCTAAAGAAGAAGAAGGATGGTTGTGGCACCAACGACTTGGGCACATCAACATGAAGAATATTGCAAGAGTGGCAAAGGAAGAGTTGGTGAAAGGGCTTCCTATGATCAAGTATGAAAAGACCATGATGTGTGATGCATGCCAAGAGAATAAGCAATCAAAATCATCACACAAAGGAAAAACTTTAACTAGCACTACTTTACTTTTAGAATTATTGCATATGAACCTATTTGATTGTCATAGCACTCCCTCACTAGTAGGGAGTAAATATTATTTGGTAATTGTAGATGATTTTTCTAGATTTACTTGGGTATTTTTCATGAAACATAAGGATGATACCTTAGAAATTTTCATAGGTTTTAGTAAGAGGGTTGAAAATGAAAAACACCTCAAGATTAATCGAATTAGGAGTGACCATGGTGGGGAGTTTGAAAATTCAAACTTCTCACAATTTTGTTTAGAAAATGGATACAAGCATGAATTGTCATGCCCAAGAACCCCTCAACAAAATGGTGTGGTAGAAACGAGAAATGGAGCCCTACAAGAAGCCTCTAGGACTATGCTAAATGCATACTCTCTTCCTAGCTACTTTTGAGCCAAAGTGGTAAATACCGCTTGTTACATCCAAAATCAGGTCTTAATTCATAGTTTTTTAGGAAAAACCCCATTTGAGTTGTGGAATGGGAGAATTCCACAAATTCAATACTTTAGGGTTTTTGGATATAAGGTTTACATTTTAAACACCAAGGATGATTTGAGGAAGTTTGAATCTAAGGAGAGTGAGGGGATTTTGGTTGGGTATTCATCCACTAGTAGGGGATATAGGGTATATACCAAAAGGACCAAGGTAATTGAGAAGTCATCCAATGTGGAGTTCGATGAGTCTACCAACACCTACCCTAGAAATCTTCTATTGATAAGGACATAGAAGAAAGTCAACCCCTTACCTAAGAAATTCAAGGCCTACATTTGGAGGGCAATGATCAAGGGAGAGAGAGAAGTACACTAGAGGATGAGCATCATGTAGCCAATGAACCCACCCACCCATAACCTCTAGGCCCTTAAGGCATCACCAAGATCACCCCATTGACCAAATAGTGGGTGATGTCACTCAAGGGGTGAGGACTAGATATTACTTTAGAGAACATTGTACTCAAATTGCCTTAATTTCTCAATTAGAACCGAAATCTATTGATGAGGCATTAGGTGATGTGGATTGGGTCCTAGCTATGCAAGAGGAGTTGAATCAATTTGAAAGGAGTGAAGTATGAGAGTTAGTTCCTAGGCCCAATGATTGTACCATTGTCACCACTAGATGGGTCTTTAGGAACAAGCTAGATGATCAAGGAAAGATAACTAGAAACAAGACTAGGTTGGTTGCTAGGGGGTTTAATTAAGTTGAAGGTCTTGACTATGATGAGACATATACCCCCGTAGCTAGATTAGAGTCTATTAGGATTTTATTAGCTTATGCTGCTCACATGAGTTTCACACTTCACCAAATGGATGTGAAGTCGGCATTCCTTAATGGGGTCATTAAGGAAGAGGTATATGTAGATCAACCACCCGGGTTTGAAAACCGAAATTACCCTAGGCATGTCTACAAGCTAAGAAAAGCCTTGTATGGATTGAAACAAGCTCCCCAGGTTTGGTATGAAAGACTTTCATCATTCTTAGTATCCAAGGGTTTTAGAAGAGGTACAATTGATCCAACTATATTCCTAAAATCTAAGGATAAGGAATTTTTGTGGCCCAAGTGTATGTGGATGATATTATTTTTGGGTCCACAAATAGTGAATTTCTCCGTAAATTTATTAAATGTATGGAAAATGAATTTGAGATGAGTCTTGTGGGAGAGTTGACATTCTTTTTAGGATTACAAGTTAAACAAATAAATAAAGGGACTCATGTGTATCAAACTAAATATACTAAGGAAATCATTAAGAAATTTGGACTAGAAAATACTAAGGTAGCATCTATCCCTATAGGAACAAATGTTAAAATGGATAGTGACCTTGAGGGGAATATGATAGATTCAAAACAATATAGAAGCATGATTGATAGTTTATTGTACCTAACCGCTAGTAGACCCGGTATATTATTTGCGGTAGGTATGTGTGTAAGGTATCAATCATATGCCAAAGAATCCCATCTAGTGGTAGTCAAGAGAATTTTAAGGTATATTAAGGGTACTCTTAATGTTGGACTTTGGTATCCTAGAACTCCAAATGTTGAACTTTTTTGATACACCGATTCGGACTTTGCAGGTTGTAAACTAGATAGGAAGAGTACTAGTGGAGGATGTCAATTTATTGGGTCATCCATAGTTAGTTGGAGTAGTAGGAAATAACCATGTGTTGCCCTATCAACAACGGAGGCTGAATATGTGGCAATGGATGGTTGTGTATCTCAACTACTTTAGATTATGCATACCTTAGAGGATTATGAATTACATTACTCCAAGGCCAATGTGTTGTGTGATAATGTAAGTACAATTAACTTGACTAAAAATCCGGTTCACCATTCTAGAACAAAACACATTGGAGTGAAGCATCACTTCATTAGAGATCATGTGGCAAGGGGTGACATAGATTTGCACTATGTTGAGACAAAGTCAAACCTATCCGATATATTTATCATGCCTCTTCCCAAAGCGAAGTTCACATCCTTAAGAAGGGGCCTTGGTATGTGTTTTGTAGAAGTATGGGATGGACCTTGGGGTAATATAATAGGAAGGTGGTGCTTGATCCATTAGAATGATACAATTGATTCACGTGTGCTTATGGCATAGTGTTGGGTCATGAGATGTATCAAATTATGAAAAATAGACCAACCATGGGGAAGCAAGTGTTTAATTAATGGACATCTTGCCCAAAGATCATGGTTGGACATTTTAAACATTTGAAAATTATTCCATGTTTTATATGTTTTGCCATAAGCTTAGAACATGTATAATTGCAAAACTAGGTTGAAACTTTGATACAAAGTTAGTGTTTTTCATGAAATTCAAATTTTAGTCAAAAAGTCAAGCATGTTAGAATTTTTCATGAACTGATATTTTTCCCTGTTAAAGCATCTCA
>JAGFNQ010008547.1:62274-123353 GCA_024364735.1 Boesenbergia rotunda | reverse complement strand
GATATTGAAAATTGGATGAGTGTTGTAGATGGCTTTGATGCCCCATCAATGAACAAGAGCCACTTCCGATGAGGAATTGGACCAAGGAGGTGATGAGGAAGGCACAAGCCATTGCGAAGGCCACCACAACGCTTCAATGCGGATTATCAAAGAAACAACTAAACAAGGTGGGGTCATTCAAGAGCGCCAATAAACTTTGGGAGAATCTCGTCGAACTCAATGAAGGGTCCAACGAGTCAAGAAGGGCAAAGAAGGATCTCTTAGTTGCCCAACTACAATCACTATCCATGGAGGCAAACGAGACGGTAAGCCAATTATATGGGACAGTCAATTAAATCATCAACGAGCTCCATGTAATTGGTGAGAAGGTTGAGAACTGAGATCTCGTGAGGTATGTTTTACAATCATTCCCTAGGACTACATTGTGGGCATCAATGGTTGATGCCTACAAAGTATCAAGGGATCTATCTACGGTAATGTTAGATGACTTGTTTTGTGAATTCGAGTTACATGAGCAAGCTAACATTTCCTCTAAAGAAAAAGGTGTAGCGTTTTTTGTAGAAAAGGAAAAGAAAAAGAAGAAGGTCGTCTATTCATCATCATCCGACTCGGAGGAGTCAAGCACTTCAATGGATAGCGACCAAGAGGCTTTCATGGTAAGAAAAATGTGTAGAGCCTTTAAAAGTTTTTCTAACAAGTCTTATGGTTGGCAAGGTTCAAAGAGTAAGAGCAAAGGAAAAGAGATCGTTTGCTACAATTGCCACCAAGAATGACACATGAAGAATGAGTGCCCACAACTAAAGAGAAGAGAAGAAAAGAAGGAGGAGAAAAAGAGGGGTGACAAGAAGAAATCCTAGGGAAAGGAGAAGAATGCCACAAATCTCAAAGCTACTTGGGATGATCCATCTTCATCGGAGGAAGAAGGAGATCACGTGTCACACTTCGCACTAATGGGAGTGGACAATTTGGAGTCATCCGATGATGAGAAGAGCTCTTCTAGTGAAGATGAAAGTGAAGGTTCATTATTCGAATCCGAGACTTCGGTAAGTGAGGTATATAGCTTACCCTCCTCTACTCTTATCAAAATTATTACTAGTACAAATATTGATTTGGCTAAGGCTAGGAGGAAAGTTAAGGAATTGAAGAATGAAATTTGCATGCTTAAATTAGAATCAATGAAACTTAAGGACAATTTGCATGTTCCCTCTATTGTTTCAAATGATGCATGTTTGGAAAAAGAAAATAGGGAACTAAGGGAAAAGGTAGAGGACCTCATCAAGGCACTTAGGAAATTTTAAGTTGGCTCTAGCAACCTTGATATGATAATAAATAGCCAAAGAGTCATGTATAACAAAGTCGGGATAGGTTATAGATCAAAAATCAAGGAGGTAGCTTTTGTTTCACTTATCGGTCGAAAGGGTGCCTCTAGGAGACAAGGGGTTAAGGGAAATGCAAAGAAGGCTTGGGTACCAAAGAAGTATTCAAATGATTCTTGTGGAACAAGTATTTGGGTACCAAAAGCGTGTGTTTTCCGTGTTGTATAGGTGAAGGTGAAGGAAGCCTCAAAGATATGGATAGTAGATAGTGGGTGTTCAAGACACATGACCGGAGATGTGAGCAAATTCACCACCCTTAGCTATCTAAGAGAAGGAACCGTATCTTTCGAAAATAGTGGGAAACTCAAAATAATTGATATGGGTACCATTGAGGTATCTCCTATAATCAATATCCACAAAGTTCTTTTAATTAAGGGAATGGAGTTTAATTTACTTAGTGTAAGTCAACTTTGTAATGCGGGATATAGGGTTGAGTTTCACGCTAGAAAGTATCTAATTAAAAAAAATGGATCCGAAAATGTTATGCTAGAAGGATATAGAGAGGATAATCTTTACTATCTTAATCTTGCTTATGCAACAAACAATTTGTCTAAGTGTCTCATATCTAAAGAAGAAGAAGGATGGTTGTGGCACCGACAACTTGGGCACATCAACATGAAGAATATTGCAAGAGTTGCCAAGAAAGAGTTGGTGAAGGGGCTTCCCATGATTAAGTACGAAAAGACCAAGATGTGTGATGCATGGCAAGAAGGTAAGCAATCAAAATAATCATACAAAGTTAAAACCTTAACTAGCACTACTTTACCTTTAGAATTATTACACATGGACTTATTTGATTTCCATAGTACTCCATCCTTGGTAGAGAGTAAATAGTGTTTGGTTATTGTAGATGACTTTCCTAGATTTACTTGGGTATTTTTCAAGAAACATAAGGATGATACATTAGGAATTTTCATAGGTTTTAGTAAGAGGATTGAAAATGAAAAATACCTCAAGATTAACCGAATTAGGAGTGACCAGGTGGGGAGTTTGAAAATTCGAACTTCTGACAATTTTGATTAGAAAATGGGTGCAAGCATGAATTTTCATGCCCAAGGACCCCTCAACAAAATGGTGTGGTAGAAAGGAGAAATAGAGCCCTACAAGAGGCCGCTAGGACTATGCTTAATGCATATTCACTTCCTAGCTACTTTTGGGCCGAAGCGATAAATACCGCTTGTTACATCCAAAATCGGGTTTTAATTCATAGGTTTTTAGGAAAAGCCCCTTTTGAATTGTGGAATGGGAGAACTCCACAAGTTTGCTATTTTAGGGTTTTTGGGTGTAAGGTCTACATTCTAAACACCAAAGATGATTTGAGAATGTTTGAGTCTAAAGCGGATGAGGGGATCTTAGTTGGATATTCATCCACTAGTAGGGGATATAGAGTATATAACAAAAGGACCAAGGTAATTGAGGAGTCTTCAAATATGGATTTTGATGAGACCACTAGTACCTACCCTGGGAAATCATCTATTGATATCGACATAGAGGAAAGGCAACCCCTTGCCCAAAAAGTTCAAGACTTACATTTGGAGGGTAATGATCATGGGGGAGGGAGAAGTGCACTAGAGGATGAACATCATATAGTTAATGAACCCATAACCTCTAGGCCCTTAAGGCATCACCAAGATCACCCCATTGACCAAATAGTGGGTGATATCACTCAAGGGGTGAGGACTAGGTCTTACTTTAGGGAACAAAGTAGTCAAATTTCCTTGATTTCTCAATTAGAACCGAAATCCATTGATGAGGTATTAGGTGATGTGGATTGGGTCCTAGCTATGCAAGAGGAGTTGAATCAATTTGAAAGAAGTGATGTATGAGAGTTAGTTCCTAAGCCCAATGATTGTACCATTGTCACCACTAGATGGGTCTTTAGGAACAAGCTAGATGATCAAGGAAAGATAACTAGAAATAAAGTTAGGTTGGTTGCTAGGGGGTTTAATCAAGTAGAGGGCCTTGAGTATGATGAGACATATGCCTCCGTAGCTAGACTAGAGTCCATTAGAATATTATTAGCATATGCCGCTCACATGGGCTTTACACTATACCAAATGGATGTCAAGTTGGCATTCCTAAATGGGGCCATTAAGAAAGAGGTATATGTAGAGCAACCACCGTGGTTTGAAAACCCAAATTACCCTAGGCATGTCTATAAACTAAGAAAAGTCTTGTATGGATTGAAACAAGCTCCCCAGGCTTGGTATGAAAGGCTTTCATCATTCTTAGTGTCCAAGGGTTTTAGGAGAGGTACAAATGATCCAACTCTTTTCCTAAAATCTAAGGATAAGGACATCTTTGTGTCCCAAGTATATATTGATGATATTGTCTTTGGGTCAACAAATAGTGAATTTCTCCATGAGTTCATTAAATGCATGGAAAATGAGTTTATGATAAGTCTTGTGGGAGAGTTGACATTCTTTTTAGGGCTACAAGTTAAACAAACAAAAGAAGGGACTCATGTATATCAAACTAAATATGCTAGGAAAATCATTAAGAAATTTGGACTAGAAAATGCTAAGGTAGCATCTACCCCTATAGGAAAAAATCTCAAAATTGATAGTGATCTTGAAGGTAAAATGGCAGACTCAAAGCAATATAGGAGCATGATTGGTAGTTTATTGTACCTAACCACTAGTTGACCCGATATATTATTTGCGGTAGGTATGTATGCAAGGTACTAATCATGTGCCAAAGAGTCTCATTTAGTGGTAGTCAAGAGGATTTTAAGATATATTAAAGGTACTCTTAATGTCGGACTTTTGTATCCTAGAACCCCAAATGTTGACCTTTTTGGATTCACCGATTCGGACTATGCGGGGTGTAAGCTAGATAGGAAGAGTACTAGTGGAGGATGTCAATTTATTGGGTCATCTTAGGTTAGTTGGAGTAGTAGGAAACAACCATGTGTTTCCCTATCAACAATGGAGGCCGAATATGTGGCAATGGGTGGTTGTGTGTCCCAACTACTTTGGATCATGCATACCTTAGAGGATTATGAGTTACATTACTCCAAGGTCAAGGTCCTGTGTGATAATGTATGTATAATTAACTTGACCAAAAATCCGGTTCACCATTCTAAAACAAAACACATTGAAGTGAAGCATCACTTCATTAGGGATCATGTGGCAAGGGGTGACAGAGATTTGCACTATGTTGAGTCCAAGTCAAACCTTGTCGATATATTTACCAAGCCTCTTCCCGAAGCGGAGTTCACATCCTTAAGAAGGGGCCTTGGTATGTGTTTTGTAGAAGTATAGGATGGACCTTAGAGTAATACAATAGGAAGGTGGTGCATGATTCGTTAAGATGATACAAATAATTCACATGTGCTTATTGCATAGTGTTGGGTCATAAGATGTATCAATTGTGAAAAATAGAGCAACCATGGGGAAAGCACGTGTTTAATTAATGGACATCTTGCTCAAAGATCATGGATGGGCATTTTAAACATTTGAAAATCATTCTGTCTTTTATATGTTTTGCTATAAGCTTGGGATATGTATCATTGCAAAACTAGATTGAAACTTTTATACAAAGTTAGTGATTTTCAAGAAATTCAAACTTTAGTCAAAAAGTCAGGCATGTTTGAATTTTTCATGAACTGATATTTTTTCCTTGTTAGAGTATATCATATTAAACATGCTTGCAAATTTTCAAAATTTTTGGAATTTTTTGAAATTTTTGGTGACTTTCTGAAATTCAGCTCAGAAGCTGAAAATTCTGTTTGGCAGAGTATCAGTCGACTGCCCTCTGTCGCAGTTGACTAATACTCCCTGTTTCAGCAGTCTGATTTTTTTCAAAAATCTAAATTTCTCTCATTTGATGCCATGGGTTAGTATTACTGTGGGTAATCATTTTGATGGTGTCAAAGGTGGAGAATGGGTGGTTTATGTTAGGTTCGTAACTTAAATTTGGTTTAATTTTGGTTTATGAAAATTAAAAATGGAGAAGGCATAGGTTAAGGGGGAGGTTATCTTTTGTTTTCTTACTATGTGTTGTTGTTTCAATTACTGTTGTTGGCTGGTATTTTCTCCCTAACTTAAATATATTGTCACACATCAAAAAGGGGGAGATTGATGGGGCAATCGACCTAAGGATGATCGGAAAGATCATGGTTTTCATGTGTGTGTCAATATATTTAAGGTTAGGGTGTTATCTTGTTATTTGATATGTGTGATTGAGTTTGCAGGATTTGGAGAATCACACATGGAGGACTTATCCGAGGGATGAGAGCCTAGGAAGGAGGACTCTAAGGGTAAGCCAGGAAGTGGACTTCAAAGGGCACACGTGAAGGGTGGCATGGAGGCAAGCCAAGGGAAGGCTTGTGTGTGCATCCAAGGGATGATAGCCGGTGGATGAGGACTTCAAGGGGCAAGCCAAGGGAGTGTACTTGAAGGCACACGTGAAGGATGGTCAAGGAGGGTCTTCGGAGTGAGGAAGAGAGATTGTATAGGCTGGGCAATCGACTAGTAGAAAGGCAGTCAACTGCCAGCCAATTCTCAAACTCACAAAATGTTTGAGACCCCGGAGTAGTCGACTGCCCCAGGGGCAGTCGACTGATACTCCCGAAAACTAGCCATTGGGTAAGCCGCTGGCTAGCAATTAAGGCTAGACAAGTCGACTGCCCTAGGGGCAGTCGACTGGTGTCGGGCTGGACAACTCATGGAGTTGTCCTTAACTCTTATTTAAAGTGTGACTTTTGGCACAAGGACGGTACGGTTCTTTACTGTACAAAAGTGTTGTTCGTGCCAAAAGTGATCATCTCTTCCTCTCGCTTTCAATTCAATATTGTAAAGAGGATGAAGACAACCTTGTAAAGGTTTTCTCCACCTTGAAGGAGACATTTCATAGTGGAGAGTGTGCTTGTGCGTGGATCCTTTGATTAGTCACCTTTCGGGGTGGATACCAAGTAAAATCTCTGGGTTAGCATTGGATCTCTTATTTTTCATATATTTTATTTGTATTGTACTAACCTTCTTGTAGAGAAAGTTCGAGAAAGTGCTATTCCCCCCCCCCCTCTAGCAAGCTCCTCGATCTAACACCCAAAAGATATATTCCTTCGAAATATTTAACAAATCATGTTGGAAGGAATTTACTTTGGATTCCTAATACTGTACTAAATTGTTATATTTTTTGCTAATAATTAATATTTTTTTACAAGTTAATTAATGTTTTATTTGACATATTTTTGAAATCTTTTTCAAATAAGTTATTTTTACAAAAAAAATTGAGTGAGATAGAATTCACTTTTATCTATCTATAGATTTTTTTAGAATTTCTTATCATAATTATATTTTTATGAATTTTTGTTCAAAAATCAATTTTTAAATTTTAAAAATACTTTAAAATTAATTTTCACAAAATTTCATTTTTTTGGGATTTGTAGACTAGCTTTTGAATATTGGGAAAATTTTCAAAATTTTTTTATTTAAATCTAATTTTAAAAATTATCTATTAAAAAATTATCAAGGCTGAATTTAAAATTATTTTCTTATTGATAGAAAATATATTTTAGATTGCCAATTTTTACAGAGATTAACGTGCTAAATTTCTAACTTATATAAAAATTAAAATATTTTTTGACTAATTGAATTTTTTTTATAAATTTTTATCGATAATCAGTTTTTTAATTTTAAAAAAAAAAAATTCAGTGATTTTTTATCAACCAAATTTTTGGAACCTAAACGTCCACTTTGGAAAATTCTAGAAAATTTTCTAAATTTTTAAGTGATTATAATTTTCTATGATTTTTTATGGATAAACAGTTTTCAAAAGTTTTTTCTGTATGTTTTTTTTTGCCCTTAACATATTTTTTTCGATGTGATCAAAGAGGGAGACATAGAATTTAAGTTTTAATTGCAAATTTTATCACTTTAAATTGCAAATCTTGTCACTAGTTTCTTTATTATTCATAATTTTGTTTTTGGTTAACCCTAACTTAATTTAGGTTAATGCATATCAAGATGGAATGATTGTATGTACCCTGGAAAAGTTTTGATATGGTCAACTGAGTCAAAGCTAGGTCCTGTTGGTATTTGATCCCTGTGTATCAGTGTGTAGGAGCTTAGGAGCACAAGAAGTCGAGTGGAAGTTATAGAGGTCGAAAAGGATATCACGCGAAGGGAGGCGACGAGCTCGATGCATCCGAGGAACGCGGAGGTCTGCGAAAGTGTACATCGGTGGAGCAATTAAGACGCACACGATGTCCAAGGGACGAGTAGTTGAGAGGAAGCATGCTCGAGTGGAAGGCCAGAGAAGGGTTCAAGTGAGCCCAACTCTGGAAGGCTCGAGATCACCCAAAAGACTTGTTGGAAGGTTGGTCAACAAGTTGTTGACCAGTCAAACTCGGAAGCCCGAGCTAAACTCGAGCACCCATGGATGGGGGCACCCAGTTGGATGGGAGCACCCAGGTGTCTAAACCCTATCATAAACTAGTCGTTCAATGGTTGTTGCGACGTTGATAAGCCTTAACCACGTGTCGGACTCCAGAGAAGCACCATGTTAGCACTTCGATAAAGTTTAATAGGGCCTATAATTTGACCCTAATCTTAGTTTATTTCATCAATTCAATTGTACAGGAGTTCTGTCTGTTGTTCTTTAGTTTTTCCTCTAAGTTCTAATTTGTGTAAGAGACATCTCCACCTTAAGGAGTACATTAGGAGAATGAGCATTTATTTGCCTCGGTTTAGCAAAATTTTGTACAATCATAGAGAGTGGTAGAGGGGGCTGTGGGGGGAGGGGGGGTGTGAATTGATGGTGTCGGAAGCACCATAACGAACCTTGTTATGATATTGGCAATGGATTCAAAGTTAAGTATTGATTGTGATCTAATATGTTTCACAAGTGTTCAGGAATGTCCTAGTTACCTAGGCATGAAGTCCTAATCTTGATGCCTTGGTAAGAGGCATCTCTGCCTTAAGGAGTACATTAGGAGAATGAGTATTTATTTGCCTTGGTTTAGCAAACTTCTGTAGTATTGTAGAGAGTGGTAGAGGGGGCTGTGGGGGGGGTGTGAAATCATGGTGCCGGAATCACCATAACGAACCTTGTTATGATATTGGCAAAGGATTTAATGTTATGTATTGATTGTGATCTAATATGTTTCACTAAGTGATCAGGAATGTCCTAGTTTACCTAGGCATGAAGTCCTGATCTGCAGGGTTAGGCACGAAGACCTAGTTCAGAAGACTAGGCACGAAGACCTGATCGGAGGTTGGGCACCAAAGTCCTAATCTGGAAGATCAGGCAAGAGTCTTAGCTGAGCGAGAAAAATGGACAAAAGTAGGGACAGTTCATGGTATAGACATCTCAAGATCCGAAATCATTGGAGGCCAAGCAAAAAATCCAACCGGAGGTGCCAATTGGCAACAACTAACTTCTCCAGAGTGAAATAGGTGAGGACGTGTTCCTCGAAAGAGAGAACAGTAGGCGTCAGTCCAAACTAGGGTTTTAATTGAAATATGAAGTCAGGATCGGACAACACTGACTATCTTACATGCATTTACTTTAATTTTTATTATTGTTTGGACTAACCCTATATTGTAGCTAAGGCACTTGGAGACTGCTAGCAACTCGGGCGCCCGAGAACAATGAACCCAAGAGGTCTCAGGTGCTCGATAACTCAGGTGCTTGAGAGGACTCGGGCACTTGTATGCCTGTGACTCAGTCTAGGCGAGGCTAAGTTGGCGTACACTAGTTGGAGTTGCTACATTAGCAACATAGGCACCCAAGAGGTTGTTAGGCGCTTGAGATGGATAAGGCTTAGTGTTAGTGATATGAGAAAAGTATCCTAAGGCAATCGCCTTATGATTGTAATCATTAATTTTAATAAATGAATATTCACTATTTGAGTATACATGTTTATGTATTTGATTGAGATCTTAAACTCATTTACTGAATGTCCGCAATACAATTCACAGCATGAGAGAATTTGTGATGAATTCACAACTAGTGATTATCTCTACATGTGCAATTGTGAAGTATTGAAATTGTCTCTAGTCGATGAATTGATAAATACGGACACAATCAATTCTGTTGAGACTAGCATTGGTTATTCTCTAATCAGCTGATTCTCACTGGCTGGTGACATTGGGATGTCCAGAGATAAACATGAATGCTAGTTAAGGGAACTAGTTCATTGGAGTGACTGGCTGTAAAACATCATATGGTTGTCTACATATAGATATGTCAATGAAGTTCATACTGCAGCTTAAGTGCGATGTTCCTTTGACTTGCCGTGTTCATGTCATCTTGGATATGGAGACTTATACTTTGACATCTTAAGCAAGCATCTCCAAAGAGGAGTGGACCCAGGATGATTGGGTATAAGTCGAAGTGCCCGAAGATGTTTGAACAACCTACAAAGGATTCACCACACCTTGAGAGGAGATGTATACCTAAGGCCTATCGTCGGATTGTCACTCGAAACCTCTGGCCAGAGCATGACATGTTCAGAGTATGAATCTCTTAAATACATGAGAGTAATTAGAATCCGTAGGACGAGAAAACGTTACTTGGGCTAGGAGTGACGTAGTCAGCCTAGTGGGGACTGACACACATAGACCGTGTCCTGAACCAAGTGGGTATAAGATGGTGAAGGGAATGGGGCATGATTCATTATGGCTGCTGAAGGGTTTCAGAATAGTTTCTAAGGTCAACCGTTGATCTATCGATTAATTAGGGATCATGATGTACTACTAGGTGTCACTCATGATCGCTCTATAATTGGTTAATTATAGACGACCAACATAAATCGAAAGCCTATTTAGTCACACGCACTACGAGTAATCCGAGGGATTTAAAACGAGTTGAAAATTGGTTTTTTCAGTAAGAGAGATTAGGTTTGGTTGAGCCAAACGATAAGTCGAATCTGAATTTTTCAGAGACGCATCAGAAGCGTAAAATGGAAAAGTCTTTTGAAGACATAATTGATGAATTAAATAAGTTTAATTCATTGGGGCGTGACTTGGTTGGGCCGGCCAAAGAGGGTCTCCATCCTCTTTGCTTGGTCGGCCACAACAAAGGGAGAGAACCAAGTTTTTGGCTCGATTTATAAAATAAACCAAGTGTGGTTTGTTTTATAAAATTATGGATGATATAAATTTTTATATAATAAACCAAGGTTTGGTTTATTTTTCATGGAAATTAAAATGAACCATGGATTGGTTTATTTTATTTTATAAAATCAATCATGGATTAATTTACTATGATAAGAAAATTTATTCCTTAAAAAACAAGACTTGGTTGATTTTTATCATGAATTAAAAAATGATAAAACTTGGCATGATGGAATAAGTCATAGAAAATTTATTCCATAAGAAAAAAGAGACTTGGCGGTTGAGAGGCCACTATATAAATGACCCAAAGCAAGGCTTGGAAAATAATCGAAGTATTCTTGCCTGGGCTCTCTCCCTCTCCTACCTTCTTCCTCTTGGCCGGCCACAAGGTTCTTCTCCCTTCTTCTTGCCGTGGGCACAAGGAGAAGCACCGAGTCGACGAACTTCTTCCGTTGGGTCGATCTTCCTCTCCAGCCATCATCACCTTGGGATTGGGCGCAAGTCATCTTCCTCCTTCTCACCGGAATTGTGATTTTGGCCGACCTTAGTAGTGAGTTTTTACGATGTGATTATTTCTCTCTTGGTTTTTCTTGTCGCGTTCTCGGAGAATCTAGTAGTTCTCGAGAACACGAAACTCGTGGCTTTACGAAGTCATCCCGAAGATACTCGGTGTGGACGCGAATAGAAGCGGAGCTTCCGAGGGACGCTTACGGTTGGATCTCGTCCCTTCCTTCGAGTTACGCTAGGTAATAAGTAAATTAGTTTACGTTTCTGCAAAATTTTAAATATATGATCATGTCTACACAAGATAAAGTTGCATGCTTAGATGTGTGGTTAAATAATTTGAGAAATTATTTATGCTAAACCTTCCGCTGCACGTAATTAATTTTAAAATTACGAACCCGCATCCATGTCAACATGCACCCGAACCCAACAGTGGTATCAGAGCCGGTTAGTGTTCGACATAATCATATAATTATTTTACGGAAAACTTTGTCATGATCTCAATTTTGGAAAAAAATTTCCAATTATGGAAACTTTCCAATTATGGTAAATTTTCGATTTAGGAATTTCAAAGTTTGGAAATCATCATGAAATTTTGCAAACTTTTGAAATATCCCTGTTTCTAAAATTTTATGATAATTGCGAAAACCTTCCATTTTTTGGAAACTTTCCAATTTTGAAAATTTCACATTTTGGAAATTTCTCTAATTTTGGAAAAACGTAAGTTTTCTTTGTACCAGAAACTTACAATTATTCTGAAAAACTTTTAATTTTGGAAACTTTCCATTTATGGAAAGCTCGCAATTTTGGGCACTTTCTTTCAAGAAAGTCTAGACAAATTATGGGAATATTAATTGACATTTAAACTCTTAATTTGAAATTAAATTATTTACAAAATTCTTTATTTTGGATTGAGCCTCGGGGAGCCGTCCAATTTAAAGTTAGTTGTTATAATTAAATTTCCTAAATTGAATTTAAGCTGTCACATGTTTAATTTGGATTGAGCCTCGGGGAGCCGTCCAAATATATTATCAATAAATTCTTATTTTGGATTAGCCTTGGGGAGCCGTCCAAATTAAGTTATTGATATTAATTTTCCATAAATAAAATATGTGATCAATTCTTGGAAATTTTTGAGGTGATTCTCAAATGATAATTTCCTTATTTGATTTATGAGGTGATCCTCTTACATATTATTGTCTCCAAAATTAATTAGAAAAATTGTTTCCTATAGAGTATATTTCCTTAAATAAGATTTTCATGAAAATAATATGTGGTTGAATTAAGGGAATCTGTCTCTTAATTTAATAAGATTTGATTTAGATATATCAAAGTCGTAAACATATTATTTCCAAAATTGATTATGATAATTTAGGAAATTGTTTCCCAAAACAATTCCTTCAATAAAGTATGAAATTAGAATTAGGAAATCCGATTCCTAATTCAATTAATGAGACTTGATGAATTAAGTCACATACATACTTTATTAAAGAAATCGTTAGTACATGACATAATTATATGTCATGAATGTGCTTAAAAGAAAAAGATGAGACCCAAAACCCCTTACAAAATATTAAGGCCAACACCTTCCATTAATATGGTTAGAACCGGAATTTTGTTTCTCGTTTGGGTTGATGGACACATCCATGCCCGGCTTGAACCTCAACATGTTCAAACCATGGAATTAGTTTATGGTTAATATAGTTGGAGTCAGAGGTCAATCCTTAGTTTTGGTTGTTGGACACATCCAAGCCTGACTAAACGGTTGAATGAGCTCCAACCATATTAAAACTATTTCTTGATTAATGGGTTAGCCTTAAGCTTAGAGCATCGATTTGTTGTGCCACAGCCAAGGTCGATGTAAAGAGAGGTGCAGTTGGGTGCTATGTGTATTGTGTTGGATCGAGAAAACCGATAGAGGGGGGGGGGGGTGAATATCGGAAATCGTTCGGATTTAAAAAGAGAATGCGTAGTGGATGATTAAAATTAAAAAGACACACAGACACAGGTGGTTTTACTTGGTTCGGAGCCGAGGTCGACTCCTACTCCAAGGCCCACGGTTGTTGACCGTTTACTTTGGGCAATTCTATATGAGGCGCAATGAAAGTTTACAAATATTGATATACAAATACAGTATAGTAAACTTAACGAAAAAAAGCTCTTCTTTTTACCGACGTCCGATGAAGGTTGACTTTTTCAGAGCAGTGGGACGTCGTCGGCTCGAGTTAGGAGGTTTCCGGAGCAAGGCGCGAGAGCGGAAGAGCGTAGAAGCGTTGATTGGAAGTTCTGTTTTGAAGCCTTGGTCGAGGGTCCTTTATATAGGGCCTGGGGGCGCCCGGGATGTCGGGGGCGCCCCCCACGTGGTGTTTGATCCGATTGGATCTCGGTCAACGTTTGATCCCTTCCTTCTCGGGATAGATGTTGACTGGGGCGCCCAGGTTGACCGGGTCAAACACTTATCCTTTAGGCTTCGCTGGGGCTGCTTCGATGCTTTGTTATTGGGGGCGCCCGGGACGCTGGGGGCGCCCGGGGGCACGGGGGCGCCCGCAGGATGCACTGTCAAAGCTTGCTTCTGATTTGTGTGTTTTGTGTTCACCTTGGGGGCGCCCGGGACACTCCGGGCGCCCTGGTCAGCTGTTGCCTCACTCCTTTGAGGCACTCTGAGTTGCAGACACTCGTTCCTTCGGTCCTGCATCCAGGGTTAGTCCAAAACACAACAAAACATTAAGTGGTTAGTTTATACAGCCTTAGCTGTCTTGGTTCTGACTTTGGGTCTCCAAAATAGAACCCTAGGTTGAACCGACGCCTACTGTTCCCTCGACGGGGAACGCGTCCTCACCTACTCCTCTCGGGAGAATGTACCTGATGCCAACCGCTCCTTTGGTTGGACTTTTGCCTGACGGTCCTTTGCCAGGTCTTGGATACTGGCAGTCCTTCGCCAGTTGCCTAGTAGTCCTTCGCTAGGGCTTGGATACTGGCAGTCCTTCGCCAGTTGCCTAGCAGTCCTTCGCTAGGGCTTTGTATCCTGGCAGTCCTTGGCCAGGTGCCTAGCATTCCTTCGCTAGGACTTTGTCTCTGCACACTAGAGTAACTTGTTAGAAAATAAGTAAGACTTAACTTTTGACCTCTGTTGCCATTATCAAAACAGAGGTTTGACGTGGGTGCATTCTGCACCAACAATCTCCCCCTTTTTGATTTATGGCAACCCTAGTTCAAAAAAGTTAAGTTTAAGCAAGCATGGATAGGTTAAATTTTGTTCCCTCCCCCTGGAAGGAATCTCCCCCTAGATTTTTTTTTAAAAATTCGTGGGGTTAAACAACTTTACTTGTACTTTGAGAACTTAAGTTTTAGGTACTTAGAAATCTATTAATAACTTAAGTTAAAAGTACATAGGAGAGTTTTTGAAGCATAATTTTAGAGTACTTAAAAAGTTTGAAGCTTTAAGTTTTAAGGTACTCTAAAGTTTTGAAAGTGTTAGATTAAGTACCTAGTAGGATTTAAAAAGCTTAAGTACTTAGTAAACGTTGAAACACTTTAGTATATTTGGAAAACTTAAGTACTTAATAAATTTTAAAAAAAACCTAAGTACTTAGTAACATTGTACTTGTACAGTTTTGAGAAACTTAAGCTTAAAGTACTTATAGAAGTTTAAAAAAAATTTTGACAGGCTTAAGTTAGAAAATTTTGAAAGGCTTGAGTACTTAGCAAAATTTTGAAAGCTTAAGTAAAAATTTTGAAAGCTTTAAGAACTTAAGTACTTTAGTTAATTTTGAAAAGCTTAAGTATTTATGAAAATTTTTGAATAAAGGATAAGAAAACTTTTGAAAACTTTTTGAATAAAGGATAGAGTTAAAAAAATTAATTTTACTTTACTCTCTCCTTTCCTATCTCTCCCCCTTTGCCATATATCAAAACAGATAAATATAGCAAAAATAAGCTTGCATAAAGGAAATAAGTAAGATTTTGCTATACTGAACCAATTCATAATTAGACTTAAACTAAATCAGTCAATTTTCTTTGTAGGGACTTGTCTAACCCAATTAGCTACTTACTAACTGTTATAAACAGTAGTTTTTGCTAGGGTTAGTCAAGTTAAGTGTTTCTGTTCAAGTTAGATTTTCTAAGCTTGACACTTAACTTGATTGCTGTAAAAGTTGTATTTAGTGCCCCAATTACTGCAGATGCACTGACTTAAAGCATGTTGAATTAAGGCAAAGACCTAAGCATCTCAACCCTTTCTAGGTTATCAACCAAAAGTACCCTAAGGTGCTTGTGAGAATCTGGCTTCTAAGTCTATAGGTGCATGCAGTTCTAGGGTTAGGGCCTAGGCTAAGTCCATTTTCGAAAAAGCCCTAGTTTTGAAAGGGGGTAGTTTTGAAATAAAAATAAAACTATGTCGAAAATGAAAACTGATTTTGAATTTAAGTAAAATAGTTTTTCAAATTCTATTTTTAGAAATAAATTTTTAAATCAAGTAGAGCAGTAAAAAAATAAAGTTAATCTATTCTACAGAACACAATCCTAACTGCTGAATTAAAAATACTCATAAACTGGTTATCAGAGAATAGTCAACATAGTCATACAGTCAAACATAAGTCAACCCTACTGAGTAGGGGTAGTCAAATAGGTACAATGCTAAGTGAATCTAAGATGAAGGACCGGGATGATCAGATGGGTCAGGCTGCCATGAATCGAATCGTGCCATCATTTCAATGAATCGTGCGTCAACCACTTCTCGATCGGCTCGACGAGCATCCATCTGCTCTATGTGGTAGGCTTCGACCTCCTCCGGAGACTCTGAACCTGTGTCTCTAAATGGGTCACTCTTTGGTAGAGTGTCGGTGGAGCGGGCTCGTCGATGTGTGCTCGGGCTGCTGCAGCGATGTCTCCAACGTCGACCTCAACCTCCTCGTCTGAGTCGATTGGCGCCCCGGCCTGCTGTCGTCTCCAATTAAGAACCCCGGTGGCCGACACCTCTAGACCCGCTAACGAGAAGTTCCTAAATCCTATTTCGTTAAAGTCAGTCATAGCGGTTATTTCACCCACGGTAATGTCGCGACCGTGGTGATGAAGGAGGGATGTGATGATGTGGCAAAATGGTGTGCGCACTCGTCCCTGGGTCGTGACACTGGACGCATGCAGAATGGTATGAAACATATGGAGTCCAATGTCTATATCAAGGTGATGGGCTAGGGAATATAGAAGGAAAGCATGAAAGGGTCGCATAGTCCCGAGATCTCTGGTGGAGAGTGGTAGGATACAGCGGACCAGGACTCTATACAAGGCATAGTCCTGTGCCTGAAGTTCAACGGCTTGGAAACGTCTATTTGCGGGGAGGTCTGCCCTATAGAAATAGGAGTGGATGGTATCTAGGGTAATGTCTGAGTAGGGAGGATCAAATGGGGGGTTCCTAGGAGGATAGCAGCAAAATGTGGACTGAGAGGGTCGTAGTCCTAGGAATCGGTTCAACAAAGTAGGGGTTATAGACAGAGGAATCCCTTGCACAGTAGTGTGAAACATAAGATTATCTTGTCGAATTAAATTATTGTAGAATTCTGCACATAAAGATTCATTAATGGTATGAGTGCAGAAGACAAGATTATCTAACTGATAGAAGTTGATAATATTCATAGCTACGGGGCATGATTGGGTGATGAAGTGCCTATTAAGATAACTTGTTTTAATTGGCTTGTAAATGGTTTGTGCAAATTTATTACATAGCTCTAGGGTAGGGAACCTAGGGTCGGGACTAGGTTCGGCACCGGGGTTGGCCGGGTTTGGTCGGCGTCTTCTAAGTTAAGGAAATTTAAAAGAATCATGAGGGTATTGCATAAAACTAAATTTAAATGCAATAAAAAAATTAACTGAAATTGTACCGGGCAGCTCGGGGAGGCATAGTTGAGGATGAGGACTTGCATGATCTTCTTGAAGAGAAAGAAGTGAAGAAGGAGGTTGATTTTGGTGTGGAAAGAAAAGAGGAATTCGGGTGCCTTATATAGGCAAACCAATGGGGGTGCCCGAGAGCTTCCGGGCGCCCCGGTCAGCGGCTGCTGCCAAAGGCAGTTACTTTTGGCTGGTTAGGGGCGCCCGGGACAGCCCGAGCGCCCTCATACAGGGTACTTTGCAGCTTTTGCTGCATTGAGTGTGATGGGGGCGCCCACGTGGTTCCGGGCGCCCTGGTCAAAGGCTGAGTCAGCTCTATGTCTCGAGGGAAGGAAAAGGTGATAGGGGGCGCCCGCGTGGTTCCGGGCTCCCGAGATAGTGTATGTAAAGACAAAAATTTTGTCTTGTCATCATTTAACCATGGTTTAATTGATTTGACTGCTTTGACCATGGTTTGACTATGTTGACCATGGTTTGACAGTGATCTTAAATACAGGATTATCTCATAGGCATTAAAATAATTTCCAATTGAGTCTTAATCCTACTGTCTCACCCAGTCTAGGGTTTTCAGTCACGTTAGCCTTATAGGTTTCGTGAGACAGGTTTTGATAGTTAAGACTATTTTGATTAATTTTGAAACCAATTAAATTTTGATAGCTTAATTAATTTTGAAAACAATTAAATTTTGATAGCTTAATTAATTTTGGAAACAATTAAATTTTGATAGCTTAATTAATTTTGAAAACAATTAAATTTTGAAAACTTAATTAATTTTGAAATTTTTGAAAAGATGTTTAAATCTACAAATAACTGAAATTTTGTGTTAGATTCGAATTTGACAAAAAAAAATTTGAATTTGAATTTCAAAAATTGGCTTCCAGGTCTTGGCAAGGCACTAGGCCTTCTTTGGCCGTAGCCTTATGGGATCATCCACCCTTTCCGTGACAAAGCCTTTTAATGCAATTTCATTTTCAAAATTCTTTAAAAAATTTCTGGTCTAACTAGTTTGGGTCTTGGATCGGTAGCTTCGACTAGTTCCGCCAAATTGGCTTCCCTAACGTACTATCATCTCACCTCCACCCAATACTATGTTGTCAAGTTTCAGTTAAGTTTGTTCAGTCCTTATACTAACCATTCCTAAATCTAAGCATGGTAAATTGCAGGAATTTTAAATAAACAATCAATCAAGCAATTACAATCAAGAATTAAATTCTTATCTAATAATGAATATTGTTTTCAGTTTGGCTCCCCTTGGACTAAAGCCACGGTGATGGTTAGGCAAGATGTGAATCTTGTCCTTGGGGATCCAATACTGATTTGATCCAGTTGATTTGTTCAGGTATAGTTTAGGTACCCATGCCTGAATTTTACCTCTGGACTGATTCAGTATAGCAAAGTAAGATCTTTGCCGGGATTTGGTTCTATAGCCCAGTCTGGATCGATTTAGAACTGATTTCTGTTTTCCAAGGATCATGTCAAGACCCTTGAAACCAGATGTACATCGTTCTAAAGCTGATCTAAGATCCTTAACCTGAGTTTCCAGGGAGGAGTTCTCCTTTTCAAGTTTTTCAACTTGAGTAGGAGTTCCTTCCTGAACCTTCTCGGTTAAGGGTTTAGAGTCAGCTCCCTCTTTCAGGAGTTTTACTTCCTGTTGGAGGGATTCGACTTAGAGTTTGGCTTTTGCCAAATCTCGAGAAAGATATGAAATTAATTCACTTAATTGACATCTATTGAAACCACTTACCTTGATTTCGCCGTCTTCTAAAAAGGTCATCTTGCCATCGTCCTGTTTTGATTCTGACTCAGTCTCAACTTTTTCTGAGGCGGTCAGGGCTAGTAGGTTTGATTGGGATGCTTCTTCTTCTTCTTCTGATGAAGATTCGTCCCAGGTTGCTTGGAGTGCTTTCTTTCTTCTTGTCTTTTTGATTTCCTTTAAGTTTGAACATTCTGTCTTGTAGTGGCCCTTCTTCTTGCACTTGTAGCAGGTTACGTTGGGCTTGTTTTTGTCATTCGCGGGTTCAGCTGGTTCGTCCTTTCTTCGGCTGATTTTTCATTTGTTGGTTCGGTTCTTCATCTCCTTGTAGTAGCTTCGGGCTAGTCGGACCAGCTTAGTTTGATCTCCTTCTTCGTCTTCTGAGTCTGAGTCTGAGTTAGACTCGGGTTCAGGTTCAGGTTTCTTCTTTGTTGTCCTTCCAGTTTTACCTGCAACGAAAGCAATACCTTTCTCGACCATATTGGTGTTAGTTTGTTCGTGCAGTTCTAGTTCAGAAAACAATTCGTCTAATTTTATTTTTGAAAGATCCCTTGAGACCTTGTATGCATCTACCATAGATGCCCACAAGGTGTTTCTAGGGAAAGCGTTTAAGGCATACCTTATTAAGTCACGATTTTCAACCTTGTGACCTATAGTGTGAAGACCGTTCATCAACTCTTGGATTCGTGCGTGGAGCTGGGCTGCTGTTTCGTTGTCGGACATCTTGATGGTGTAGAGTTTGTTCAGAAGCAGATCCCTCTTACTGATTCGAGTATCTGATGTTCCTTCGTGCAGCTCGATCAATTTTGCCCACAGCTCCTTGGCACTGTTGAAGGGGCCCACGCAGTTCAGCTCCTCTTTCGTCAATTCGCATTGAAGAGTCTGAGTCGCTTTAGCGTCGGCTTCGATTTTTTGTTTCAGAGCGGTGTCCCACTCTGTGTAGCTTTGAGGAAGTCCATCAGTATTTTTGGTATCTCCAGTCTGTTAGTGATATGAGAAGAGTGTCCTAAGGCAATCGTCTTATGATTGTAAACATTTATTTTAATAAATGATAATTCACTATTTGAGTATACATGTTAGTGTATTTGATTGGGATCTTAAACTCATCTACTGAATGTCCGCAATACAATTCACAGCATAAGAGAATTTGTGATGAGATCACAACTAGTGATTATCTCTACATGTGTAATTGTGAAGTATTGAAAATATCCCTAGTCGATGAATTGATAAAAACGGACACTATCAATTCTGTTGAGACTAGCATGGGTTATTTTCTAATCAGCTGATTCTCACTGGCTGGTGACATTGGGATGTTCGGAGATAAACATGGATGCTAGTTAAGGGAACTAGTTCATTGGAGTGACTAGCTGTAAATCTTCATATGGTAATCTATATAGATATGTCAATAAAGTTATTACTGCAGCTTAAGTGCGATGTTCCTTTGACTTGCGGTGTTCAAGTCATCTTGGTCATGGAGACTTATACTTTAACATCTTAAGCAAGCATCTCCAAGGAGGTGTGGACCCAGGATGGTTGGGTATAAGCCGAAGTGCCCGAAGATGTTTGAACAGCCTACAAAGGATTCACCACTCCTTGCGAGGAGATGTATACCCAGGCCTATCGTCGGATTGTTACTTAAAGCCTCTGGCCAGAGCATATCATTTTTAGAGTATGAGTCTCTTAAATACATGAGAGTAATTAGAAATCCAAAGGACGAGAAAGACACTACTTGGGCTAGGTGTGACGTAGTCAGTCTAGTGGGGACTGACACAAACAGACCATGCCCTAAACCAAGTGGGTATAAGATGGTTAAGGGAATGAGGCACGATTCATTAGAGATGCTGAAGGGTTTCAGAATTATTTCTGAGGTCAACCGTTGATCTTTCGATTAATTGGGGATCATGATGTACTACTATGTGCCACTCATGATCGTTCTATAATTCGTTGATTATAGACGGCCAACATAAATCGAAAGCCTATTTAGTCACACGCACTACGAGTAATCCGAGGGATTTAGAACGAGTTGAAAATTGGATTTTCCAATCAAGAGAAATAAGTCGAATCTGAATTAATCAGAGGCGCAATGGAAGCTTGAAATGGCTAAGTCTTTTGAAGGCTTATCGGGGCGAATTAAAAGTGTTTAATTCGCGATGGGTACGGCTCGCTTTGGCCGGCCAAAGAGGGTGCCAACCCCCTTTGGTTTGGCCGGCCACAACAATGGGGAGAAACCAATTTATTTGGTTTAATTAATAAAATAAATCTAGCGCGATTTGCTTTATAAATTATGCATAAATAAATTTGTATAAAGAAATTTATATAAACAAATTTATAGAAATTTATTCCTTTTATGGAAATTAAAATGATCCATGGAATGATTTATTTTAATTTTATAAAATCAATTATGAATTGATTTTTCCATAATAAAGAAACTTTATAAATTTGTTGTAAAATTTATTCCATAATAAAAGGAGAGATATATTTGTTTTATTATAAAGTTAGTTATAATAAAACTTGGCTTAAACGGAATAATTCATAAGAAAATTTATAGGATAAATTTCTTATGAAAATTCCGTTAAGAGCAAGACTTGGCAAGGGAGAGGCTACTATATAATGGAACCAAAGGCAAGCCTTTAATTCCCAATGGAATTGTCAAGAGATCTAGTAGTTCTCTCCCTCTCTTCCCCTTAGGGCCGGCGCACCCCATCCCCTCCCTAGGGCCGGCGCACAACCACCCTAGGGCCGGCGCACCATCCTCACACTACATAGGGTTGGCGTGAGCAACATCCACCAAGGAGGTGCCAAAGAAGAAGAAGAAGAAGCGGATCGCATCTCTTTCCTTCTCGGAATTTAGATTTCGTTTCTTGGTAGTTAGTTTCCTTTCTTCTCTCTTGATCTTCTAGTTGTGCCTTTAGAGAATCAAGTATTTCTCGTTGGCACAAAACTCGTGACTTTGCGAAGTCATCCCGAAGAGAACTCGGCGTGGACGCGAATAGAGGCGGAGCTTCCACGGGACGCTACGGTTGGATCTCGTCCCTTTCTTCGAGTTACGAAAGGTACAACGTAAATTGGTTATTTTTCCGCAAAGTTTTAATTTATGATCATGTCCACACACATAAGGTTGCATGCTAGATATGTGGTTAAAATAATTTGAGAAATTATTTTATGCTAATTCTTCCGCTGCACGTAAAAATTTAAAATTTTACGAACCCGTATCCTTGTCAACATGCACCCGGTCCCAACAGTGGTATCAGAGCCGGTTAGTGTTCGACATAATCATATAATTGTTTTGTGGAAAACTTTGTCATAATCTCAATTTTGGAAAAAATTTTCAATTATGGAAACTTTCCAATTATAATAAATTTTAGATTTAGGAATTTCAAAGTTTGGAAATCCTCATGAAATTTCGCAAACGTTTGAAATATCCTAGTTTCTGAAATTTTATGATAATTGTGAAATCTTCCCATCTTTGGAAACTTTCCAATTTTGGAAATTTTTCTATTTTAGAAATTTTTCAATTTTGGAAATATGTAAGTTTTCTTTGTACCAGAAACTTACAATTATTCTGAAAACCTATTATGAAATCTCGCAATTTTGGGCACTTTCTTTCAAGAAAGTCTAGACAAATTTATAGACAATTAATTGACAATTAAATTTGAATTCGGTTTTAAATTGTCAACAAAGTTCTTTATTTTGGATTGAGCCTCGGGGAGCCGTCCAATTTAAAATTAGTTGTTGTAATTTAATTTCCCAATTTTAAATGAAATTGTCATGTTTAATTTGGTTACGCTTCCGAAGCGCACCAACTTGGATTTACGACAAATTACTTTTCTTTGGGTATCTGAGCCTCGGGGAGCCACCCTTAGAAAATAATTTGTTGTAATTAATTAAATCCATGAATAAAATATGATTTAAGAGGTGATGCTCTTACATATTGTTGTCTCCAAAATTAATTAGGAAAATGGTTTCCTATAGAGTTTTCTTAAATGAGATTTTCATGAAAATAATATCTGGTTGAATTAAGGGAATCTCTCTCTTAATTTAATAAGATTTGATTTAGAGAAATCAAAGTCTTAAAACATATTATTTCCGAAATTGATTATGACAATTTAGGAAATTGTTTCCCAAAACAATTCCTTCAATAAAGTATGAAATTAGAATTAGGAAATCTGGTTCCTAATTCAATTAATGAGACTTGATAAATTAAGTCACATACATACTTTATTAAGGAAATCGTTAGTCATGACATAATTATATGTCATGAATGTGCTTAGAAAAGAAAGGATGAGACCCAAACCCCTTACAAAATATTAAGGCCAACACCTTCCATTAATATGGTTAGAATGGAGTTTTGTTTCTTGTTTGGGTTGATGACACATCCATGCCCGGCTTGAACCTCAACATGTTCAAACCATGGAATTAGTTTATGAATAATATACTTGGAGTCAGAGGTCAATCCTTAGTTTTGGTTGTTGGACACATCCAAGCCTGACTAAGCGGTTGAATGAGCTCCAACCATATTAAAACTATTTCTTGATTAATGGGTCAGCCTTAAGCTTGGAGCATCGATTTGTTGTGCCACAGCCAAGGTCGATGTAAAGAGAGGTGCAGTTGGGTGCTATATACATTGTTACATACTTGTTAATGAGTTAACAACCCAATGATTTATGCAAACATTCAATTAGTTGATAGCATAAAGTGATAGTTACATATATGTGATGTGTAATTGGTATAATTACCTATCTTCATAGCTAAGAATAACTTGATGGCCATAGCCATGGTTGTTTTTATCTATGGTTGGATATCAACCTATTTGGAGATGCTCCTACAATCTCCCGAATTGATAAAAGGGGTTATTCAATTTGAAAAATAAATAGGATTTTATTAATGTATATTGATACATTCTTTATATCTTCTCAATGGCTCAATTGTATTTCTAGTTAATCACTCGATCATGTCTTCTCTGATTGCGTTCATTTGGACACCAAAATGACTGGCGAATCATGGACTGCTTCGAAACCTGAGGATAGTCTCAAGCAGAGAAGTTTTATTCATTAAAGATCAATCCAACAAAATGCAACTCCAGACCAGTTAGTGCTATCAGAAACATGTACGATTTGAACTGGAGTTACATTATGCTAGCTCTTGGTACTTGAGCTGAAAACATGAGCATATGATTTTAATCATCTTCATCTTATGAGTTGTCGAAGAGCAGGCGAGATCGAAAGGTTCGGTCTCAGCTTTTCACTTAAGATCAAGGCATTTTGTTGTGCAAGTTGCATCAATGATGTTCTCCTTTATGTGTTTTAATGTTTGACAATGTACTTAAGTCAGTAATATATTGAACAGACAATGGGGAGCGAAGGAGAAGTAACCTAAGTCTGAGAAAAGTCCTAGTTAAGCTAGGCATGGAAACCCTAAGACCTAGCGAAGGGCCGCTAGGCTCTGGCGAAGGGCTGCCAGAATGAAAAAGACCTAGCGAAGGGCCGCTAGGCTCTAGCGAAGGGCTGCCAGAAAGAAAAGACCTAGCGAAGGGCTGCTAGGCACCTGACGAAGGGTTGTCAGGAAAATAAGTCCTAGCGAAGGGCTGCTAGGCACCTGACGAAGGGCTGTCAGGGGAACAAGTCCTAGCAAAGGGCTGCTAGGCACCTGACGAAGGGCTGTCAGGGAAACAAGACCTAGCGAAGGGCTGCTAGGCACCAAGCGAAGGGATGCTTGGTATCCAAGACCTAGCGAAGGGCGGCTAGGCAAAAGCCCACCCGAAGGACCGGGCGACAACCATCTCCTGAAAGGACTAGGTGAAAGGCGCTTTCTCGGGGGTAGGAATTTGCGTCGGTTCGACCTAGGATTGCATGCCAATCTTAAGTCCGAACCAAGTCCTTAAGCCTAACATTGTATGTATATGTGCTTTGTATTTGTGTATCTTGTAGGTACCAAGAACCGGAGACAAAGCAAGTTGCTGAAAAAGGCTGTTGGGGGCGCCCGGAGTGTTGGGGGCGCCCGGAGCAAGGTATAAAGCCAGTCTTGGGTTTAAGCCATGGTTGGGGGTGCCCGAAGTGTTGGGGGCGCCCGGAGCAAAGAAGAAAATGTTGTTTTTGTGTGTGTGCAGAACAGGTGTCCTTGAGGGCGCCCGGAAGGACCAGGGCGCCCTGGTTTGAACCTGTCTTTGCTGTTTCGACTCAGAAACATAGATAAGCCCTTATGAGGGCGCCCGGGATGTCCAGGGCGCCCTGGTCAAAGATCTTATCAGCTGCGGCGAGGTGGCGCAAGGATAAGAGTTGACCGGGTTTTCCGGGGCGCCCCCGCGACCAGGGCGCCCCCAGGAGGCTATAAAAGGGGCTTCGACCCCTCTCTTCCAACACACTTCCTAACTGCGATTCTATTCATTCCGACCGACGACAACGCGCTAAAGTCGAGGCTCTGCGACCGGGAGGCTCCAGGAGGATGTGCGCGGCACTTCGGAGGTCCAGATCGGCCGAGCTTCACATTTTTGCTTGGTTTGCAATTAATTACAGTATTTATTTTTCTTTATTATTGCTTGTAATATTGCACTGTAAGTCGGGTTTCTCCGCCTCCGGAAATTCCGGAAAGGAGACTATTAGTGGACTCAACGCCGAGTACATAGGCCTTGGACGTACTGACCCTGGGGGGTTGGGAACCAAGTAAATAAACCTGCCGTGTCCCCTGTTTTGCTTTCTTTTATTTTATTTTTATGTTTCCGCTGCACTAACGCTCTGAGTCCAGAAGTCTTACGAAATATTTACGAAAGTTTTCACGATCGATATTCACCCCCCTCTATCGACGGCACCGGTCCTACAAGTGGTATCAGAGCCAAGTTGCTCTTCACCGGACTAACCGCCGACGGAGCAAAGACGCCAGGAGTTGAGGGGGAGCCCAGGGGTGAATCAGGTACAATTTTTTTTAATGTCTAATTTTAAATTGCATATTATTTGTTTCACGTGCAGGGAGAGAGGGCACTATAAAAATCAGTGCCCTACTCGTAAGACTCGGTCTACACCACCGGCGGCGAAGGAGGTACCAGCGCCAGGAGTCCGGAAGAACAAGGAACATGTACAATGCTTCAAATGCGAGAAGTACGGACACTACAAAAACAAGTGTCCGGCGAAGGTACGGAAAATTTATGTTCCGAAATTTTTTCCTGCAATATTTTGTGATAAGTTAGTTAATTTCTCTGATAAATTAGAATTACTGCATAATAAAATTAGCCTCTTGCATGATAAGTTAGAAAATAAAGATACGACTAAAATATCAGAAATTAATTATTTAATTCAGAATATCAATTTAGAAATTAATAAAATTAATTCTGATAATTTAATCAATAGAATTAATTCTGATAATCTTTCTGATAAAATTAATTCTGAAAATTATTCTGATAAGCTTAATTCTGATGAAATTAATTCTGATAATATTTCTGAAAATTGTAATTCAAATAAAATAAAACCTAACAATAATTCAGAATTCAAATTTGAAAACCTTAAGGATAATTCTGAGGATAAACATGATTTAATTGAAAATTATTCTGAGGATAAAAATGATTTCATTCTTGATAATAATTTAATTATAGATAATCCTGAAGACTACTATAAAACCTTAACTAGTGGCCCATTATACTCCACGTACTTTGAGGATGTTGATGAATCTAATTTTGAGGAGGAAATGGAATTTTCTAAGATTAGGGTCATAATTAATGAAAATTACAAAGGTTCAAATAAATTAAAATTAATAGAAAAATTCGGAAAGAAAGATAAAAATGAAGAAGAAATCTTTGAAATAATGAAAATGATGAATTTAAACCCACAACTGTTAATTAAATCTTAATTAATCAATTTAATTCAATTAAATCTTAATTAATCAATTTAATTCAATTAAATCTCAATTAAATCAATTTAATTCAATTAAACTTCAATTAAATCAATTTAATTCAATTAAATCTTAATTAAATCAATTTAATTCAATTAAACTTAATTAATCAAATTAATTCAATTAAATCTTAATTAATCAAATTAATTCAATTAAATCTTAATTAATCAAATTAATTCAATTAAATCTTAATTAATCAAGTTAATTCAATTAAATCTTAATTAATCAATTTAATTCAATTAAATCTTAATTAAATCAATTTAATTCAATTAAACTTCAATTAAATCAATTTAATTCAATTAAACTTCAATTAAATTCAATTAATTCACCTTAATTCAAATTAATTCAATTAATTCACCTTAATTCAAATTAATTCAATTAATTCGCCTTAATTCAAATTAATTCAATTAATTCACCTTAATTCAAATTAATTCAATTAATTCATCTTAATTCAAATTAATTCAATTAATTCGCCTTAATTCAAATTAATTCAATTAATTCACTTTAATTCAAATTAATTCAATTAAATTCACTTTAATTCAGTTAATTCAAATTAACTCAACTTTAATTCAATTAAATTCAAATTAACTCAATTTTAATTCAACTAAATACAATTAAAATCTTAAATCACTTAAACCTGAACCAAACTAAAACCTTACCCAAACCGCAACAATTAAATCAATAAAATCAAATATGTCAAAGTGGGTTGACATATTCGCAGGTTCACACGATATGTATCAAATCGAGAATTTGATACATTTTTAGAAACAAAAATAAAATGCCTTGACTTGTTTGACTCATGCATAATCGTCATGCCATGCATTTGCTACTTTCTTTAAAATATATGACATGTCATTCATATTTAATTTTTATGCATAATTTAGAAAGGTCATAAGAAAAAGATAATTGAAATTTGGCAACATAGTATTGGGAGGAGGTGAGATGATAGTACGTTGGGGAAACCAACTCTAATAAGATCAAGTCTACTTGGTCTCTTTAGACTGGTGAAACCAGCCGAAGCTACCGATCCAAGACCCAAGCTAGTTAGACCAGAAAATGACCTAATTCAATTTGAAAATGAAATTTCATTAAAAGACTTTGTCAAGGAAAGGGTGGATGATCCCATAAGGCTACGGCCAAAGAAGGCCTAGTGCCTCGCCAAGACCTGGAAGCCAATTTCTGAAATTCAAATTCAAATTGTCTTTTGTCAAATTCGAATCTAACACAAATTTCAATTAAATCTTAGATTTAATAATTTATGGAAAATGATTCAAGCATCTCACAATACACCTATAAGGCAATCATGCTTGTTGTTTTGATATATCTAAAATGGGTGAGATGTTAAGGACTAATGAATTGAAAAATATTTTTCAAAATTGTTTTTCAAAATTGTTAGAATATTTTCCTAAAAATATATTTTTCAAAATAGAGCTTTAACATAATAATGTTTTTATGGAATTCATGCTTGTCTGATTGATTATATATATTACACATTTTTCAAAAAAGGTATATTGTTTTCAAAAATTGATTGACTCACGCAATTAGACACAAGCCTCTTAGGACAACACTAAAGTTCCTTAGGGCACTTAGATAGAGTCAAACGGCATTAATGCAGGGGGAGTGCTTTTCATATTTTTCAAACTGCACTTTAAAAACATTACTATTATTTGAAAATATCTTTTCGAAAATCATGCTTTAATCATTATCACTTGTGGCTCTTCGAAAAAGATTTTACCTATTGCAAAAATCAAATGTTTACCTGTTCTTTTGATTCTGATAAACCCTAAAGACACAGAGGAAGGTCCACTTCATAATCTAAAAAGGACTCCTAGGATGTGTCAGATTTAGGGGGAGTCTGAGTCAAATATTTTTTCAAGTCTTAAACTATTTTTTAAAATTATTAGAAAATTCCTTTGATTTGAATCAAACCTTAAGACTCAAAGGAAGAGTACTTGTGGTCAACAAGCTTCCCAGGACTGAGTCAAGTTTAGGGGGAGGTCAAATTAAAAGAATTATTCAATTACATGCTTTTAAAATTCTAAAAATCTATGCTTTTCAAAATACTATTTGTTAAAATTTGTGTGACTTATGAAATTATTTTGAAATAATGTTTACTTAGGTTGGAAAATTCCCAGGACACTTAGGAAATGTCCTTGTGGTCAACAAGGTTTCCTAGGATAGTGTCAGACTGGAAAATAGACCAAGTTAAGTAAAATATTAGATCTTCAAAATTCACACAGTTTTTCAGCACATACTTTGTGAAATATTATCATTTTTCTTAAAAATTTATAATAATATTTACTTGTTTGAAAACTTTCCAGGACACTTAGGAAATGCCCTTGTGGTCAACAAGGTTTCCTAGGATGGTGTCAGACTGGAAAAGAAACTCAATCAAGTAAAATATTTTCAAAAAAAAATACTTATGTCTTTCAAAACCAATATTCTTAATTTTGAAAAAAATATTTTCAAATGTATTGTTAAGTACTTAATTTCTCAAAAAAAATATACTTATATTCTTTCAAAAAGGGATTTAAATAATCTTTTAAAAGTACTTGCACTCCTTACAAATCATCTTTTCAAAGTACTTATACTTTAAACCTAGAGCATTTTCAAATTTATGCAATTTTTTTAAAAACAAAATTGCACTAAGTATTTTCAAAACAAAAATTCAAAGGTTTTTCATTGTTGATGCAAGTTTTTATCTTTTTGATGCATGACAAAGGGGGAGAGAGTGCTTAAGTTAGATTTTTTCAGTTAGAATATTTTTTACTCTCCCAAAACCTATACCTTTTATTCTATCCCAAGGATAGCAATTTAGCCCCTTAAACCAATCTAACTTAAGTTATTGTCAAACATCAAAAAGGGGGAGATTGTTGGTGCAAGTTGCATCAATGATGTTCTCCTTTATGTGTTTTAATGTTTGACAATGTACTTAAGTCAGTAATATATTGAACAGACAAAGGGGAGCGAAGGAGAAGTAACCTAAGCCTGAGAAAAGTCCTAGTTAAGCTAGGCATGGAAACCCTAAGACCTAGCGAAGGGCCGCTAGGCTCTGGCGAAGGGCTGCCAGAACGAAAAAGACCTAGCGAAGGGCCGCTAGGCTCTGGCGAAGGGCTGCCAGAAAGAAAAGACCTAGCGAAGGGCTGCTAGGCACTTGACGAAGGGTTGTCAGGAAAATAAGTCCTAGCGAAGGGCTGCTAGGCACCTGACGAAGGGCTGTCAGGGGAACAAGTCCTAGCAAAGGGCTGCTAGGCACCTGACGAAGGGCTGTCAGGGAAACAAGACCTAGCGAAGGGCTGCTAGCCACCAAGCGAAGGGATGCTTGGTATCCAAGACCTAGCGAAGGGCGGCTAGGCAAAAGTCCACCCGAAGGACCGGGCGGCAACCATCTCCTGAAAGGAGTAGGTGAAAGGCGCTTTCTCGGGGGTAGGAGTTTGCGTCGGTTCGACCTAGGATTGCATGCCAATCCGAAGTCCGAACCAAGTCCTTAAGCCTAACATTGTATGTATATGTGCTTTGTATTTGTGTATCTTGTAGGTACCAAGAACCGGAGACAAAGCAAGTTGCTGAAAAAGGCTGTTGGGGGCGCCCGGAGTGTTGGGGGCGCCCGGAGCAAGGTATAAAGCCAGTCTTGGGTTTAAGCCATGGTTGGGGGCGCCCAGGTGGGGGCCCGGAGCAAAGAAGAAAATGTAGTTTTTGTGTGTGTGCAGAACAGGTGTCATTGAGGGCGCCCGGAAGGACCAGGGCGCCCTGGTTTGAACCTGTCTTTGCTGTTTCGACTCAGAAACATAGATAAGCCCTTATGAGGGCGCCCGGGATGTCCAGGGCGCCCTGGTCAAAGATCTTATCCTGCGGCGAGGTGGCGCGAGGATAGAGTTGACCGGGTTTTCCGGGGCGCCCCCGCGACCAGGGCGCCCCCAGGAGGGCTATAAAAGGGGCTCGACCCTCTACTTCCAACACACTTCCTAACTGCGATTCTATTCATTTCGACCGATGACAACGCGCTAAAGACGAGGCTCTGCGACCGGGAGGCTCCAGGACGAAGTGCGCGGCACTTCGGAGGTCCAGATCGGCCGAGCTTCACATTTTTGCTTGGTTTGCAATTAATTACAGTATTTATTTTTCTTTATTATTGCTTGTAATATTGCACTGTAAGTCGGGTTTCTCCGCATCCGGAAATTCCGGAAAGGAGACTATTAGTGGACTCAACGCCGAGTACATAGGCCTTGGACGTACTGACCCTGGGGGGTTGGGAACCAAGTAAATAAACCTGCCGTGTCCCCTGTTTTGCTTTCTCTTATTTTATTTTTATGTTTCCGCTGTACTAACGCTCTGAGTCCAGAAGTCTTACGAAATATTTACGAAAGTTTTCACGATCGATATTCACCCCCCCTCTATCGACGGCACCGGTCCTACACTTCTGCCTCACAATTTGTGTTAAAGATGTTGGGGTACATTGAGCAACTGAGCACACTCGGTTTTGCAATGGATCATGAACTAAGTATTGACTTAATTCTGAATTGTTTGCCCAAGAGTTATTCACAATTCGTGATGAACTATCGGATGAACAAACTGGAGACTACCATTCCTGAGTTGCTCAACCTGCTGAAGACTGTGGAGCCTTCTGTAAAGCCAGATCAAAAGACGGTACTGTTAGTTGGTTCCTCGAAGAAAGGTTCTAAGAGGAAGGCCAAAGAACAGAATAAAGGGAAGAAGAAAAAGGCCAAAAAGACTGAAAAGAAACCAAAAGGAACTTGCCATCATTGTGGCAAGGAGGGTCACTGGCGAAGAAACTGCAAGGTTTATCTTGAGTCCTTGAAGAATAAGGCATCCGATGCCCGATCCTCTTTAGGTATCTTCGTTATTGAATGTCACTCTATTTCCTCAAATACCTGGGTACTTGATACTGGGTGCAGCTCACATATATGTAATGACATACAGGGGCTAAGGAATAGAAGAAGACTCATCAAAGGATAAGCAAATTTACGAGTTGGAAATGGAGCAAAGATTGCTGCTGTTACCATCGGAACATATTTGCTAAAACTCCCCACTGGACGTGTCTTAGAATTGGATAATTGTTATTTTGTTCCTTCGTTAATAAAGAACATTGTATCTATTTCATGTTTGAATGAAAAGGGTTATCATTTAACTTTTAGTAACAATTGTTGTTACATAACTTTAAATGGCGTTCTTTATGGGAATGGAACTTTGTGCAATGGTATCTACACGTTAGATTTATCCAATGACGTTTTCAATATCGAAGTTAGCAACAAACGTGCTCGAATAGATAATCGAATAGACTCCTACACTTGGCATTGTCGTCTTGGCCATGTAAGTAAGAAACGCATGACCGAATTACATCGATGTGGAATTCTGGAATCATTTGAACCCGGTTCATTTGATACATGCGAATCATGCTTAAAAGGCAAGATGACCAAATTACCCTTTTCTGGAAAAGGTAATCCAGTGGGAGAATTGCTTGGTCTAATACATACTGATGTATGTGGACCAATGTCAACTCTTGCACAAGGAGGCTATAGCTACTTCATCACCTTTATCGATGATCACTCACGATTCGGGTATGTGTTCTTGATGAAACACAAATCTGAAGCTTTTGAGAAATTCTAAGAGTTCAGAAATGAAGTAGAGAAACAGCTTGGCAAAAGTATTAAGATACTTCGATCCAATCGGGGTGGTGAATACTTGAGTCAAGAGTTTCAAGATTATCTTAGGGACAATGGGATATTGTCCCAATGGACTCCGCCATATACACCACAGCATAATGGTGTATCTGAGAGGCGCAACCGAACCTTGATGGACATGGTTAGGTCGATGATGAATCATGCAACTCTTACAAAATCCTTTTGGGGCTATGCACTTAAGACAGCTGTTTACTTGCTAAACAGAGTCCCGACCAAGGTAGTCTTTACTACTCCATATGAGACATGGAATAGTAAGAAACCTCACTTAACTCACCTTAAGATATGGGGTTATCCTGCTTATGTGAAGCAGACTGTATCAGACAAATTGGATGCTAAGTCTGATAAATGTCTTTTTATTGGATACCCTAAGGAAACGAAGGGTTACCAATTCTATCATCCCTTGAAACAAAAGGAGTTTGTTTCAAGGCATGCTGTATTTCTGGAAAGAGAATTTCTTTTACAAGAAAACAGTGGGAGTGGCATTGAACTTGATGAAGTTCAAGAAACTCCAATTGACATTACAGAGACACCTAGTCAAGACCCACAACTAATAACTCATAATGATGAGCTATCAGTTGAACCTAAAACAACACCACCTCTTCGAAGGTCTGATAGGACACACAATATTCCAGAGAGATACGGATTTCTCATAAGTGAATCGAACGATGTGTTACTCATAAGCGATGACGAATCTATCAGTTATGAAGATGTTCTGAAAAGTTCAGAAAGGGACAAATGGCTTGAAACCATGAAGTCGGAAATGGATTCCATGTACGAAAATCAAGTATGGGACTTGGTTAACCCACCTGAAGGGATTATGCCCATAGGGTGCAAGTGGGTTTTCAAGAAGAAAACCGACATGGAAGGTTAAATTATGGCTTTAAAGTATCCATTCGGATGCTCCTGGCCATAGCAACTCATTATGATTATGAGATATGACAAATGGATGTGAAAACAGCTTTCCTTAATGGAAACCTGCTTGAGGATGTATACATGATACAACCTGAAGGTTTCACATCGGTTGATAAAACCAAAGTATGCAAGCTTCGACGATCCATATATGGACTGAAGCAAGCATCCACGAGCTGGAACATCCGTTTTGATGAGACAATCAAAGAGTTTGATTTCTCACAAAATCCTGACGAACCTTGTGTGTACAAGAAGGTTAGTGGGAGTGCAGTCGTATTCCTAGTATTATATGTCGATGACATATTACTTATAGGAAACGATATATCAGTTTTACAGACAGTTAAAATTTGGTTGTCCAAAACTTTCTCCATGAAAGACCTGGGAGAAGCAACCTATATCCTTGGGATTAGAATCTATAGAGATAGATCAAAACGGTTGCTTGGTCTTTCGCAGTCTACATATATAGACCGAGTGCTAAAAAGGTTTAGCATGTCGAAATCCAAGAAAGGTTACCTTCCCATCAGGCATGGGATCAACCTTTCAAAGTCTATGTGTCCCGCACAGAAGACGAGAGGATTTGCATGAATAAGATTCCTTATGCATCCGCGATAGGATCTATCATGTATGCTATGTTATGTACAAGGCCCGATGTATCGTATGCTCTGAGCGTCACGAGCACATACCAGTCTGATCCAGTATGGATCACTGGGTGGCTGTCAAGACAATCCTTAAGTACTTAAGAAGAACTAAGGATGTGTTCCTAATATATGGAGAAGGAGATATGGTAATACGTGGGTATACAGATGCCAGTTTCCAGACAGATAAGGATGACTCCAAATCTCAGTCTGGATACGTATTATCTTGAATGGAGGCGCAATAAGTTGGAAGAGTTCCAAACAAGACACCGTAGCGGATTCTACCCACGGAAAGCAGTCTGGATCAAGAAGTTTGTCTCCAAACTTGGTGAGGTTCCAACCATTGATGAAGCAATGCCGGTTTACTGCGACAACAATGGAGCTATTGCACAAGCAAAGGAACCAAGGTCTCATCAGCGACCCAAACACGTGCTTCGCCGCTATCATCTGATCAGAGAGATTATAAGTAGGAATGATATACAAATTGAGAAAATTCCACTGAAAGAATTTAGCGGATCCTTTAACTAAGGCCTTGCCTCAGACAAGTTTGAGGGTCATGTTAGAGCCTGTGGTATTGGATACCGTAGCGATTGCATTAGGCCAAGTGGGAGTTTGTTAGTGATATGAGAGAAGTGTCCTAAGGCAATCGCCTTATGATTGTAAACATTTATTTTAATAAATGATAATTCACTATTTGAGTATACATGTTAGTGTATTTGATTGGGATCTTAAACTCATCTACTGAATGTCCGCAATACAATTCACAGCATAAGAGAATTTGTGATGGGATCACAACTAGTGATTATCTCTACATGTGTAATTGTGAAGTATTGAAAATATCCCTAGTCGATGAATTGATAAAAACGGACACTATCAATTCTGTTGAGACTAGCATGGGTTATTCTCTAATCAGCTGATTCTCACTGGCTGGTGACATTGGGATGTCCGGAGATAAACATGGATGCTAGTTAAGGGAACTAGTTCATTGGAGTGACTAGCTGTAAAACTTCATATGGTAATCTATATAGATATGTCAATGAAGTTATTACTGCAGCTTAAGTGCGATGTTCCTTTGACTTGCGGTGTTCAAGTCATCTTGGTCATGGAGACTTATACTTTAACATCTTAAGCAAGCATCTCCAAGGAGGTGTGGACCCAGGATGGTTGGGTATAAGCCGAAGTGCCCGAAGATGTTTGAACAGCCTACAAAGGATTCACCACTCCTTGCGAGGAGATGTATACCCAGGCCTATCGTCGGATTGTTACTCAAAGCCTCTGGCCAGAGCATATCATGTTTAGAGTATGAGTCTCTTAAATACATGAGAGTAATTAGAAATCCAAAGGACGAGAAAGACACTACTTGGGCTAGGTGTGACGTAGTCAGTCTAGTGGGGACTGACACAAACAGACCATGTCCTGAACCAAGTGGGTATAAGATGGTGAAGGGAATGAGGCACGATTCATTAGAGCTGCTGAAGGGTTTCAGAATTATTTCTGAGGTCAACCGTTGATCTTTCGATTAATTGGGGATCATGATGTACTACTAGGTGCCAATCATGATCGTTCTATAATTGGTTGATTATAGACGGCCAACATAAATCGAAAGCCTATTTAGTCACACGCACTATCAGTAATCCGAGGGATTTAAAACGAGTTGAAAATTGGATTTTCCAATCAAGAGAAATAAGTCGAATCTGAATTAATCAGAGGCGCAATGGAAGCTAGAAATGGCTAAGTCTTTTGAAGGCTTATCGGGCGAATTAAAAGAGTTTAATTCGCGATGGGTACGTCTCGGTTTGGCTGGCCAAAGAGGGTGTCAACCCCCTTTGGTTTGGCCGGCCACAACAATGGGGAGAAACTAATTTATTTGGTTTAATTAATAAAATAAATCTAGCGCGATTTACTTTATAAATTATGGATAAATAAATTTGTATAAAGAAATTTATATAATGAAATTTATAGAAATTTATTCCTTTTATGGAAATTAAAATGATCCATGGAATGGTTTATTTTAATTTTATAAAATCAATTATGAATTATTTTTTCCATAATAAAGAAACTTTATAAATTTGTTGTAAAATTTATTCCATAATAAAAGGAGAGATATATTTGTTTTATTATAAAGTTAGTTATAATAAAACTTGGCTTAAACGGAATAATTCATAAGAAAATTTATAGGATAAATTTCTTATGAAAATTCCGTTAAGAGGGAGACTTGGCAAGGGAGAGGCTACTATATAAAGGAACCAAAGGCAAGCCTTTAATTCCCAATGGAGTTGTCAAGAGATCTAGTAGTTCTCTCCCTCTCTCTCTTATTCTCTCCCTCTCTTCCCCTTAGGGCCGGCGCACCCAATCCCCTCCCTAGGGCCGGCGCACAACCACCCTAGGGCCGGCGCACCATCCTCACACTACCTAGGGTTGGCGTGAGCAACATCCACCAAGGAGGTGCCAAAGAAGAAGAAGAAGAAGTGGATCGCATCTCTTTCCTTCTCGGAATTTAGATTCCGTTTCTTGGTGGTTAGTTTCCTTTCTTCTCTCTTGATCATCTAGTTGTGCCTTTAGAGATCTAGTAGTTCTCGTCGGCACAAAACTCGTGACTTTGCGAAGTCATCCCGAAGAGAACTCGGCGTGGACGCGAATAGAGGCGGAGCTTCCAAGGGACGCTACGGTTGGATCTCGTCCCTTTCTTCGAGTTACGAAAGGTACAAAGTAAATTAGTTTACTTTTCCTCAAAGTTTTAATTTATGATCATGTCCACACATCATAAGGTTGCATGCTAGATACGTGATTAAAATAATTTGAGAAATTATTTTATGCTAATTCTTCCGCTGCACATAAAAATTTAAAATTTTACGAACCCGTATCCTTGTCAACATGCACCCGGTCCCAACACAGTCCGGACTGGATGATAATCCACATGTCCACCTGAGTTTTCAGGTGGACCTCCATACGGCTTTTCCAGTAGGAAATGTCTTCTCCACAGAAGAGTGGAGGTCTGGCGGTGCTAAATCCCTCTTGCATGGCCATTGGATCTGGAAAAGAAAACTAACAAAAATATCCCAAGACTTGGTCTTGGATTAGTAGTATGGGATAAGGATAATAAAATAAAAAAAATTTTAAAAAAAAATTTGAATGAGAGTAAAAATTCGAAAAATTTTCAAACTGGTGGTTGCACCAAGTTTGAACTTCCCCGCTCTGATACCACTTGTTAGATCGAGAAAACCGATAGAGGGGGGGGTGAATATCAGAAATCGTTCGGATTTAAAAAGAGAATGCGTAGCGGATGATTAAAATTAAAAAGACACACAGACACAAGTGGTTTTACTTGGTTCGGAGCCTAGGTCGACTCCTACTCCAAGGCCCACGGTCGTTGACCGTTTACTTTGGGCAATTCTATATGAGGCACAATGAAAGTTTACAAATATTGATTTACAAATACAGCATAGTAAACTTAACGAAAAGAAAGCTCTTCTTTTTACCGACGTCCGATGAAGGTTGACTTTTTCAGAGCAGCGGGACGTCGTCGGCTCGAGTTGGGAGGTTTCCGGAGCAAGGCGCGAGAGCGGAAGAGCGTAGAAGCGTTGATTGGAAGTTCTATTCTGAAGCCTTGGTCAAGGGTCCTTTATATAGGGCCTGGGGGCGCCCGGGATGTCGGGGGCACCCCCCACGTGGCGTTTGATCCGGTTGGATCTCGGTCAACGTCTGATCCCTTCCTTCTCGGGATAGATGTTGACTGGGGCGCCCGGAGCGCTCGGGGCGCCCGGGTTGACCGGGTCAAACACTTATCCTTTAGGCTTCGCTGGGGCTGCTTCGATGCTTTGTTATTGGGGGCGCCCGGGACGCTGGGGGCGCCTGGGAGCACGGGGGCGCCCGCAGGATGCACTGTCGAAGCTTGCTTCTGATTTATGTGTTTTGTGTTCACCTTGGGGGCGCCCGGGACACTCCGGGCGCCCTGGTCAGCTGTTGCCTCACTTCTTTAAGGCACTCTGAGCTGCAGACACTCGTTTCTTCGGTCCTGCATCCAGGGTTAGTCCAAAACACAACAAAACATTAAGTGGTTAGTTCATACAACCTTAGATATCTTGGTTCTGACTTTGGGTCTCCAAAATGGAACCGTAGGTCGAACCGACGCCTACTGTTCCCTCGACGGGGAACGCGCCTTCACCTACTCCTCTCAGGAGAATGTACCTAATGCCAACCGCTCCTTTGGTTGGACTTTTGCCTAACGGTCCTTTGCCAGGTCTTGGATACTGGCAGTCCTTCGCCAGTTGCCTAGAAGTCCTTCGATAGGGCTTGGATACTGGCAGTCCTTCGCCAGTTGCCTAGCAGTCCTTCGCTAGGGCTTGGATCCTGGCAGTCCTTCGCCAGTTGCCTAGCAGTCCTTCGCTAGGGCTTTGTATCCTGGCAGTCCTTCGCCAGGTGCCTAGCATTCCTTCGCTAGGACTTTGTCTCAGCACACTAGAGTAACTTGTTAGAAAACAGGTAAGACTTAACTTTTGACCTCTGTTGCCATTATCAAAACACAGGTTTGACTTGGGTGCATTCTGCACCAACATATTGTTACATACTTGTTAATGAGTTAACAACCCAATGATTTATGCAAACATTCAATTAGTTGATAGCATAATGTGATAGTTACATATGTATAATATGTAATCGGTATAATTACCTACCTTCATAGCTAAGAATAACTTGATGGACTCTAGCCATGGTTGTTCTTATCTATGGTTGGATATCAACCTATTTGGAGATGTTCCTACGATCTCCCGAATTGATAAAAAGGGTTATTCAATTCAAAAAATAAATAGGATTTAATTAATGTATATTGATGCATTCTTTATCATTCTCATCACATAACCTCAATTTGTATTTCTAGGATAATCACCTGATCATGTCTTCTCTGAATTTGTATTCCATTTTGGACACCAATAAGTTAACTAAGGACAAAAGGATTGAAAAGGCAACAAAAGGAACTTGCCATCACTGCGGCAAGGAGGGCCACTGGCGAAGAAACTGCAGGGTTTATCTTGAGTCCTTGAAGAAGAAGGCATCCGATGCCCCATCCTCTTCAGGCATCTTCATTATTGAATGTCACTCTATTTCCTCGTACACCTGGGTACTTGATACTGGGTGTAGCTCACATATATGTAATGGCATACAGGGGCTAAGGAATAGAAGAAGACTAGTCAAGGGAGAAGCGAATTTACGAGTTGGAAATGGAGCAAAGATTGCTGCTATTGCCATCGGAACATATTTGCTAAAGCTCCCTACTAGACTTGTCTTAAAATTGGATAATTGTTATTTTGTTCCTTCGTTAATAAAGAACATTGTATCTATTTCATGCTTGAATGAAAAGGGTTATCATTTAACTTTTAGTAATAATTGATGTTACATAACTTTAAATGGTGTTCTTTATGGGACCGGAACTTTATGCAATGGTATCTACACGTTAGATTTATCTGGTGACGTTTTCAATATCGAAGTTAGCAACAAATGTGCTTGAATAGATAAACAAATAGACTCCTATACGTGTCATTGTCGTCTTGGCCATCTAAGCAAGAAACACATGACCAAATTACACCGATGTGGAATTCTGGAATCATTTGAACCCGGTTCATTTGATACATGCGAACCATGCTTAAAAGGCAAGATGACCAAATTACCTTTTTTCGAAAAAGGTAAACCAATGGGAGAATTACTTGGTCTAATACATACTGATGTATGTAGACCAATGCCAACTCTTGCACAAGGAGGCTATAGCTACTTCATTACCTTTATCGATGATCACTCATGATTCGGGTATATGTTCTTAATAAAACACAAATCTGAAGCTTTTGAAAAATTCAAAGAGTTCAGAAGTGAAGTACATAAACAGCTTGGCAAAAGTATTAAGATACTTCGATCCGATCGGGGTGGTGAATACATAAGTCAAGAGTTTCAAGATTATCTTAGGGACAATGGGATATTGTCTCAATGGACTCCGCCATATACACCACAGCATAATGGTGTATCTGAGAGGCGTAACCGAACCTCGATGGACATGGTTAGATCTATGATGAATCATGCAACTCTTCCAAAATCCTTTTGGAGCTATGCGCTCAAGACAGTTGTTTACTTGCTAAACAGAGTCCCGACCAAGGTAATCTCTACTACTCCATATGAGATGTGGAATAGTAAGAAACCTCATTTATCTCACCTAAAGATATGTGGTTGTCCTGCTTATGTAAAGCGGGCTGTATCAGAAAAATTGGATGCTAAGTCTGATAAATGTCTATTTATTGGATACCCTAAGGAAACGAAAGGTTACCAATTCTATCATCTCTTGGAACAAAAGGTGTTTGTTTCAAGGCATGCTCTATTTCTAGAAAAAGAATTTCTTTTAGAAGAAAACAGTGGGAGTAGCATTGAACTTGAAGAAGTTCAAGAAACTCCAATAGACATTACAGAGACACCTAGTCTAGACCCACAACCAATAACTCTTAATGTTGAGCTATCAGTTGAACCTAAAACAACACCACTTCTTCATAGGTCTGATAGGACACGCAATATTCCAGAGAGATACGGATTTCTCATAAGTGAATCGAACGACGTGTTACTCATTAACGATGACGAACCTATTAGTTATGAAGATGTCCTAAAAAATTCAGAAAGGGATAAATGGCTTGAAGCCATGAAGTCGGAAATGGATTCCATGTACAAAAATCAAGTATGGGACTTGGTTAACCCACCTGAAGGGATTAAGCCCATAGGGTGCAAGTGGGTTTTCAAGAAGAAAACAGACATGGAAGGTAATGTTGTTACCTTTAAGGCTAGATTAGTGGCAAAAGGATATCGTCAGAAACAAGGAATTGATTATGACGAAACCTATTCGCCAGTAGCTATGCTTAAATCCATTCGGATGCTCCTGGCCATATCAGCTCATTATGATTATGAGATATGACAAATGGATGTGAAAACAGCTTTCCTTAATGGAAACCTGCTTGAGGATGTATACATGATACAACCTAAAGATTTCACATCGGTTAATAAAACCAAAGTATGCAAGCTTCGACGATTCATATATGGACTGAAGCAAGCATCCAGGAGCTGGAACATCCGTTTTGATGAGACAATCAAAGAGTTTGATTTCTCACAAAATCCTGACGAACCTTGTGTGTACAAGAAGGTTAGTGGGAGTGCAATCGTATTCCTAGTGTTATATGTCGATGACATATTACTTATAGGAAATGATATATCAGTCTTACAGTCAGTTAAAATTTGGTTGTCCAAAACTTTCTCCATGAAAGACCTGGGAGAAGCAACCTATATCCTTGGGATTAGAATCTATAGAGATAGATCAAAATGGTTGCTTGGTCTTTCGCAGTCTACATATATATACCAAGTGCTAGAAAGGTTTAGCATGTCGGAATCCAAGAAAGGTTACCTTCCCATTAGGCATGGGATCAACCTTTCGATGTCTATGTGTCCGCGCACAGATGACGAGAGGATTTACATGAATATGATTTCTTATGCATCCGTGAAAGGATCTATCATGTATGCTATGTTATGTACTAGGCCTGATGTATCGTATGCTTTGAGCTTCACAAGCAGAAACCAGTCTGATCCAGGAATGGATCATTGGGCAGCTGTCAAGACAATCCTCAAGTACTTAAGAAGAACTATGGATTTATTCCTAATATATGGAGAAGGTGATATGGTAATACGTGGGTATACAGATGCCAGTTTCCTGAGAGATAAGGATGACTCCAAATCTCAGTCCAGATATGTATTTATTTTGAATGGAGGCGCAATAAGTTGGAAGAGTTCCAAGCAAGACACCGTATCAGATTCTACCACAGAAGCGGAATATATTGCAGCATCGGAAGCAGCAAAGGAAGCAGTCTGGATCAAGAAGTTTGTCTCAGAACTTGGTGTGGTTCCAACCATTGATGAAGCAATACCGGATTATTGTGACAACAATGGAGCTATTGCACAAGCGAAGGAACCAAGGTCTCATCAGCGATCCAAACATGTGCTTCGCCGCTATCATCTGATCAGAGAGATTATAAGTAGGAATGATATACAAATTGAGAAAATTCCCACTGAAAGGAATTTAGCGGATCCTTTAACTAAGGCCTTGCCTCAAAGCAAGTTTGAGGGTCATGTTAGAGCCTGTGGTATTGGATACCGTAGCGATTGGCATTAGGCCAAGTGGGAGTTTGTTAGTGATATGAGAAAAGTGTCCTAAGGCAATCGCCTTATGATTGTAATCATTTATTTTAATAAATGAATATTCACTATTTGAGTATACATGTTTATGTATTTGATTGAGATCTTAAACTCATTTACTGAATGTCCGCAATACAATTCACAGCATGATAGAATTTGTGATGAATTCATAACTAGTGATTATCTCTACATGTGCAATTGTGAAGTATTGAATTTGTCCCTAGTCGATGAATTGATAAATACGGACACTATTAATTCTGTTGAGACTAGCATGAGTTATTCTCTAATCAGCTGATTCTCACTGGCTGGTGATATTGGGATGTCCGGAGATAAACATGAATGCTAGTTAAGGGAACTAGTTCATTGGAGTGACTGGCTGTAAAACTTCATATGGTAGTCTACATATAGATATGTTAATGAAGTTCTTACTGCAACTTAAGTGCGATGTTCCTTTGACATGCCGTGTTCAAGTCATCTTGGTCATGGAGACTTATACTTTGATATCTTAAGCAAGCATCTCCAAGGAGGTGTGGACCCAGGATGATTGGGTATAAGCCGAAGTGCCCGAAGATGTTTGAACAGCTTACAAAGGATTCACCACTCCTTGCGAGGAGATGTATACCCAAGGCCTATCGTCGGATTGTTACTCGAAGTCTCTGGCCAGAGCATGACATGTTTCGAGTATGAATCTGTAGGATACATGTGAGTAATTAGAAATCCAAAGGACGAGAAAATACTACTTGGGCTAGGTGTGACATAGTCAGCCTAGTGGGGACTGACACACATAGACCGTGTCCTGAACCAAGTGGGTATAAGATGGTGAATGGAATGAGGCACGATTCATTAGAGCTGCTGAAGGGTTTCAGAATAATTTTCGAGGTCAACCGTTGATCTTTCGATTAATTGGGGGTCATGATGTACTACTAGGTGTCATTCATGATCGTTCTATAATTAGTTGATTATAGACGACCAACATAAATCGAAAGCATATTTAGTCACACGCACTACGAGTAATCCGAGAGATTTAAAACGAGTTGAAAATTGGATTTTCCAATCAAGAGAGATTAGGTTTGGTTGAGCCAAATGATAAGTCGAATTTGAATTTTTCAGAGATGCATCGGAAGCGTAAAATGGATAAGTCATTTGAAGACTTAATAGATGAATTAAATAAGTTTAATTCATTGGGGCGTGACTTGGTTGGGCCGGCCAAAGAGGGTCTCCATCCTCTTTGCTTGGTCGACCACAACAAAGGGAGAGAACCATGTTTTTCGCTCAATTTATAAAATAAACCAAGTTTGGTTTGTTTTATAAAATTATGGATCATATAAATTTTAATATAATAAACCAAGGTTTGGTTTATTTTTCATGAAAATTAAAATGAACCATGGATTGGTTTATTTTATTTTATAAAATCAATCATGGATTGATTTACCATGATAAGAAAATTTATTCCATAAGAAAAAAGAGACTTGGTTGATTTTTATCATGAATTAAAAAATGATAAAACTTGGCATGATGGAATAAGTCATAGAAAATTTATTCCATAAGAAAAAAGAGACTTGGCGGTTGAGAGGCCACTATATAAAGGACCCAAAGCTAGGCTTGGAAAATAATCGAAGTATTCTTGCCTGGGCTCTCTCCCTCTCCTCCCTTCTTCCTCTTGGCTGGCCACAAGGTTCTTCTCCCTTCTTCTTGCCATGAGCACAAGGAGAAGCACCGAGGCGACGAAGTTCTTCTGTTGGGACGATCTTCCACTCCAGCCATCATCACCTTGGGATTGGGCAAGTCATCTTCCTCCTTCTCGTCGGAATTGTGATTCCGGCCGACCTTGGTAGTGAGTTTTTCCGATGTGATTATTTCTCTCTTAGTTTTTCTTGTCGCGTTCTTGGAGAATCTAGTAGTTCTTGAGAACACGAAACTCGTGGCTTTGCGAAGTCATCCCGAAGATACTCGACGTGGACGCGAATAGAGGCGGAGCTTCCGAGGGACGCTTACGGTTGGATCTCGTCCCTTCCTTCGAGTTACGCGAGGTAATAAGTAAATTAGTTTACGTTTTTGCAAAATTTTAAATATATGATCATTTCTACACAAAATAAAGTTGCATACATAGATGTGTGGTTAAATAATTTGAGAAATTATTTATGCTAAACCTTTCGCTGCATGTAATTACTTTTAAAATTACGAACCCGCATCCATGTCAACATGCACCAGGACCCAACACTTAGACCAAGCAGCAGATTGGGACGTGGCTAGATCGTAGGATCACGGGCACCCCTATAGTCACTCAGGCGCCCGTATGCCCCTTTATAAGGGGTTTCAACCAGAGACTTCAGGAATCAACTTTCTACTGCTCTTGTGCTCACGTGTGCTACTCTGAAGTGATCCAGAGACAACAAAATGCTACTCTGACAATGACGTGCCACTTCCCTTTTTTACTTAAAGTTGTCAGTATATTTACTATCTTTTTCTGTACTTAAACTTACATACTTGTAAAAGCATTGTGAATTATAGAATATCCCAAATTAAACGGTTAAGGGCTATGGGCCATGGATTAGGAGCTGTCATAGACTCCGAACCATGTAAAAACTAATGTGTTAGTAAATGTTTTACTTGTGTTTACTTTTTCACTGCGTAAAATTGATTAAAATCTGAATTAATTTTTTGAATGTGATATTCACCCCCCTCTATCACTCTTTATGATCCTACAATTGGTATCAGAGCGGGGTCACTCTGAATTGGTGAAACCACCATTCGAGCATTTCTTTCATTTTCGAATTTTTCACTTTTTCATTCAAATAAAAATATTTGTGCATCACCAATTCGACCAAATTTTCTTCTTCTTCTTCAACACTACTAATTTAAGACCTAATCTTGGTGCATTCTTTTTGTTTATTTGTGTGTACGATCTGACTAATGACCCAACAAGAAGGCTAGAGTACCGTTCGCCCACCTCTTTTATCTGGCAAGGACTTCGGTTATTGGAATAGTTGGATGGAGATTCACCTAAAGACCCAAGTTCAAATATGGGTGATCATCTAGACGAGGTTCACACTACCTTTGAATCTAAATGGAGAACGATTAGGATGCGAACTTTGGGATGCAACCCTAATGAAATGGTTTGAGGCTGATGCCAAAGCTACCCAAATACTACAATGTGCCCTCACCAAAGAGGAGCTGAAACGAGTTGGACCATTCATAAGTGCCAAAGACCTTTAGGAGAAATTCATTAAGCTACATGAATGGGCCTCAGAATCAATAGTAAATAAATATGATTTGTATTTTAATAAACTATATAATATCTCAATTCAGGAAGGAGAATCGACAAGCCAACTTCACACCAGAATTCAAGATATTCTCAATGGACTATATTCGATTGGACAATAAGTCAAAAATCATGACATAATTAGGTACACTTTGAAAGCATTCCCAAGAAATACTCTGCGGGCATCTATGGTAAATGCATACAAAGTTTCAAGAGATTTTTCAATGGTTAAATTAGATAATTGTTTTTTGACTTTGAACTTCAAGAACAGACTAATACTTCTCCGCCCGAGAACGATCTTGAGCTACTTGCAGGAAGACATACAATCAAGAAGCCACAACCCAATAATCAACCTGAATCTTAATATAAAGGCAAATCAGATTTAGAAGATGACAAAGAGATCGTCTCTAAAGTAGTCAACCTAGTTCAGAAAATTCTAATGAAAAAGAGGTTGATTCAGTCAGAATGCCCAATCAAAAAAGAAACTAAGAAACAAAGGTAAAGGAAGGCTGTGAAAGCAAAATGGTTTAAGTCATTAGATGAGTCTGACAAATAAGAACAAACTCAACTAGGCTTTTTGGCACTACTGGTACAAGCACATGTTGTCGAGAATGAATCCAACACTGAGTTTGAGAATGAATCCAACACCGAGTCCGAGACTAAGGAAGAGAATTCTTCTCTAAAAACTCAAGTCAAGGAATTCAGAGTAACCTTAGAACGGTTTATATCGGGTTCCAAGAATCTCAATATGATTGTTGGAAAACAATAATCCATTCATAATCGATCTGGACTTGGATTTAAAACTAACTCACGATATAGATCATATTATTCAATTGTGAACTGTACTAGCACCCTAGTCCATGCTTGGGTCCCAAAACTGAACTTAACTAATCAAGTTGGACCAAACAGCTATTGGATCCCCAAGGATCAACTTCCCTTCACCCCTTGTGGATCTCTGCCCGCCACCGGATGAAGGAAGAAGGAAGGAGATTGCCTTCTCCCTTGCTAGGTTCTCGCCGGCAACTCCAAGGGGTTTTCCCTTCTTGCCACAACCCTAAGAGAGAAGGTGCGAAAGAGAGAGAGAGATTCCAAGGGTTTTGTGTGGATTAATTCCAAAATTAATCCGGGATTAATTAGCCTTGTATCATGACTCCTATGGGTATTTATAGGGCTAAGATAGGGACCATGAGAAGGAGTTATTTCTTGGCCCGCTAATGGATCCAAACCCGATCCATTAATAGTGATCCATTCCACAAAAGGATCCCATTGTACTTCCTCACCAACCCCCATATTTTCATATGGGCTCCACATATTATGAGTCGTCTATCTCCCCGTGTTTAAGATATCGTATGCCCGATAATTAATTTAATTTATTGATAATTAAATTAATTATCTTTTTGATCCATGATTAGTACCACTCAACCTTTTCATCATGCCATACCATAGTCCACTTGCAAGATTTGACATGACGACCTTTTTAAACTCACCAAGGGGGCATCATCATCCTGACTTACCAGGACACAGATTCCGTCAATAATCAACGACACATCATATTATTAATATTATCTCCAACTTGTTGGGGCAAAAAGCACCCAAGTCAAACCTGTGTTTTGATAATGGCAACAGGGAAAGTTAAGGTATAATATTTATCTAACATGTTACTCAAGTGTGCAGGCAAAGCCCTAGCAAAGGACTGCTAGGCACCTGGCGAAGGAATGCCAGGATACAAAGCCCTAGTGAAGGACTGCTAGGCACCTGGCGAAGGAATACCAGGATACAAAGCCCTAGCAAAGGACTGCTAGGCACCTAGCGAAGGAATGCTAGGATACAAAGCCCTAGCGAAGGACTGCTAGGCACCTAGCGAAGGAATGCCAGTATACAAAGACCTAGCGAAGGATAGCTAGGCACCAGGCGAAGGACAGCTTGGTACTGAAGACCTGGCGAAGGACAGCTAGGCACCAGGCGAATGACTGCTGGGCAAAAGTCCAACCGAAGGAGTCGGTTGGCATCAGGTACATTCTCCTGAGAGCAGTAGGTGAGGACGCGTTCCCCGTCGAGGGAACAGTAGGCGTCGGTTCGACCTAGGGCTCCATTTTGGAGGCCTAAAGTCAGAACCAAGAAAGCTAAGGCTGTATAAACTTAATACTCTATTGCGTTGTACTTGTTTTGGACTAACCTTGGATGCAGGACCGAAGGAATGAGTCATTGCAGCTCAGAACGCCTTAAAGGAGAAAGGCAGTAGCTGAGCAGGGCGCCCCCAGTGTTCCGGGCGCCCCCAAGGGCAACACAAAACAGACTAAGCAAAAGAGGGCTTCGGCAGTACATGGGAAGGGTGCCCCCAGCGTCCCGGGCGCCCCCAAGTCAAGCTATCGAGCAGAAGCCGGCGAAGCCAATGGATAAGAGTTGACCCAGCCAACCAAGGTGCCCCCAGCGTCCCGGGCGCCCCCGTCAAAGGCTGATCCCGAGTTTGAACGGATCAGAGCTGACCGAGAGGAACTTGGATCAGCTGACACGTGGGGGGGCACCCCCGACGTTCCAGGCGCCCCTAGGGGCTATAAATAGGCCCTCAACCCCAAGGCTTCGTACAACAATTCTAAAAACGCTCCTACGCTCTTTTGCTTCTGCGCTCTGCTCTGGAAACCTCCCAACTCGAGATACAAGCACCGACGACGTCCCTCCGCCCCGAAAATTCAATCTACACCAGACGTCGGTAACGAAGAGCTATTTTTATGTTTACTATACTACTTTTGTAATATCTCTCTGTAAACTATTTTACGAACATATAGAATTGCCCATAGTAAACAGTCAACGACCGTGGGCCTTGGAGTAGGAGCCGACTGCGACTCCGAACCAAGTAAAAAACTTGGTGTTTGCGTGTGTTTTGATTTAAATTTCCGCTGCATAATTGCTCTAACTTTAATCCGAACGTTTTACAATATTCACCCCCCCTCTATCGTTTCTCTCGATCCAACAAGTGGTATCAGAGCGGGGAAGCTCAAATTTGGTGCAACCACCAATTTGAGAGTTTTTCAGATTTTTTTTAAATTTTTTTAATATTTTTTTATTTATTCGAAATTTTTCTCGCTAATCGAGGTTGGTGCAACACCCCTCGATAATCATTACATTTTATCCCGCACTACTAATCCATTACCAAGTCTTGGGACATTTCTTTCTTTTTAGTTTAATTTTTCAGATAACACGGCCATGCAAGAAGGTTTCAGCACTGCAAGACCACCTTTCTTCGGTGGGGAGGACTTCTCCTACTGGAAGAGTAGAATGGAGGTCCACCTGAAAACTCAGGTGGACATGTGGATAATCATCCAGTCCGGACTGGAGATTCCGAAAAATGCTGAAGGAGTACCTCAAACCTACACTGAGTGGGACACCGCTCTGAAATGGAAAATTGAAGCTGATGCAAAGGCGACCCAGACTTTCCAATGCGGCTTAACAAAAGCGGAGCTGGACCGGGTGGGTCCTTTCAACAGTGCCAAGGAGCTGTGGGGGAAACTGTAACGACCCGAAAAATCTCCTCAATATTTTCTTTAAAATATTGATCATGTCTAAATAGTTTTTGAAGGAGATTAGAGACACTAGTACGAACCTTAGCCTAGTTATCCATAATTTCTCATTTAAATTGAGAAGCTAAGTACTAATGGACTTTTCTAAGACCATGGTTATTAGTGGATTTTAAGTGAAATTCAATATAAATATAAATGAGTTTTAATTAGGAATATTAGCATGATCATGGAGAATTTTCAAAAATAATATAAAAATGAAATAAAATAAAATAGAAAAATAAAGTACATGCACCAAGGATTGAACCTTGGACCTATGGTACCACCATGCATGTACTAACCAATTCACCTAGCAAGGGAGTGCTACTAGAGGATGAAGTGGATTTTGGTTAAGGCTTAGGGAAAATGAAGAGTCATCAAGGGAAGAGACACCATGACTCTTCACTTACCCTCCTTAATGTGGTATAAAGGTGGCATGGGAGTTACATCTCCCCTTCTCTTCTTCATTTCTTCCTCTTCCTCCTTACTCTAGCCGAAACCACAAGGGCTCTCCCCTTAGGAAACATTCCACCAAAGGACTCCATCTTGAAGACTCAAGGCTCTCTACTAGGCTACAAAGGCTAAGGAGAAGTTTGGAGTCAAGAAGGTTCTATCTATTTCTCTATTCAAGGATTAAATCCAAGATAAGGGAAGGTAAGACCCCCTCACCTGTGGTATGATAGCTTTCAAGTTGTTTGTCATGATCTAAGTTCTTATTGGTATGCTACGATGAAAAATCCATGATTAGGGCATGTGAAGGTTTCGACCAAGCAAGATTTTTGACGTTAAAATCATATTGAAAACCCCTATTATGTTTCCTAATGTTTATTCATGATAAGTTAGCATAAAAGTATGATTTTAGAAGTTTTGTAGCACCCTAAAAACCCCCTAGGGTTTTGGCCACATCAAGGTTAAAGGGCTAGGGTAAACTCCAACCTTTCCAAGCATGATTAGTGTGTTTCCAATGATACCTTATGGGTAATAATGGTGATTTATATGAATTTTCCTATGGGCTTATTACCCTTCTAGGGTTTCGGCCAACACATGGGTTTAGGCCTAGGACTTAGGGTTAAGTCCAATCAAGGGTTCAAATGGTTTTCCATGGCATGATATGTAAGGTATGGGATTTTAATCATGACCTAGGTAAATTTTCTATGGCTTTATGGTACCTTAGGGTTTTCGGCAAATACCCAAAGCTAGGGTTTGAAATGGGCTAAGGTCTCAAGGATGCATGTTTATAAGTTACCATGATGTAAGTACATAGTTAAGCACGATGTAAGGATCTTTATATTACTAAAATCTTAGTTTATGTATTATGTAACATGACCTTGTATGTTAGGTTCTATGATATGCTTTACTCATGAATATTTAGATCATATACCATGATATGTAATGAATGTAGGGGTATGTTAAGTTAAGTCGAATGATACATGTAGAAGGTTAAATGCTTATAATAGATGTATGTGTATGAAGGCCTATGCATGTTTATGATGAATGCCATGAACCTAGGTAGGATGCATTGTGTGTATATGTAGCTTACTCATGCATGTTTTATGATGGATACTAGGATTATGTATGCTAGATGAAATGTATCATGTATGAACTTCATGTTTATTTATGTACCATGATCATGCAAGCTTTATGAACCAAGATAATATTTATACATGGAAGTATGATTATGTATGAATGTCATGTTGTTATGAATGAATGAAAATGAATGAAGGTGATGGTTATGCCTTAAGTATGAATGATAAGTATGAATGATGAAGGCATAACGATGTTATGAAATAAGTATGAATGATGAAGCATACATAGTTATTTTATTTTATGAATGGGCTTGTACCGGACCGAAGTAAGGGTCCAACGGATGGGCACCTTAAGAATGCCCCGGTTCTGGATTACCGACTATGCTATCCACGGTTCTGGGACTACCGCAGCTGTCCAACAGGGATGGACACCTTAAGAATGCCCCGGTGTTTGGAACTACCGTAGCTGTTCCTACCCTAGTAGGTCGGGGCTCACTACCTCGTATTTACATAGGGATGCGCGCTTATGATGTATGTATGTGGTACAAGCCATGGACTCCAATGATGTTATGTTTATGTTTTAAAAGTATGATTTTAAAAATTAAGCATCCTTATGTAAATGCATTTGACTCATGCATTCATTCATGTTTTGCATCCCACCAGGGTAAGTAAGTTTTTATGCTTATGCTTATGATAAGTATGTTTTATGCTCATGTATGCTAAGAATTATGTCATGATAAGTATGCACACGTATGTTAAGAATTATGTTATGATAAGTATGTTTCATGCTCATGTATGTTAAGAATTATGTCATGATAAGTATGCTCATGTATGTTAAGAATTATGTTATGATAAGTATGTTTCGTGCCCATGTATGCTAAGAATTATGTCACGCTAAGTATGTTTGGTTTTATGCTTATGTTAAGAATCATGCTACATTAGTTGTTCATATGCTTATGATTTAAGCCAAGACTATGCTTATGTTTTATGTTCAGAATTATGTTATGTCAGATGCTTGATATGTTTATGTTTAAGTGACGTATGTTTTTAGTGAGTAGGAAAGGGTCTTACTAAGTCTGTGTGCTTATAGTCTTATTTTCCTCGTACCGCAGATCAAGCAAGAGGTTATTAAGGGAAGCAACAGGAGAGGCAAGAGCATGTGTGTGTGTGGCAGTGACATGGCAAAGGATCTTTTTATTTACGCATATCGCATGTCTTGGGTTTTGGAAATGCCTCCTTAGATTTTACGCTATGCTTTTTTATGGTTATGCCTAATGGATGACTTAAGACTCATGATGTTTATGGATAAGTTACTTATTACCTATGATGATTATGAATAAGCTATGAAATGGTTATATCATGATGTCATGCATGTCGTTAATAAACTAAGTCCAATGACACTAGGTTCATGAATGACAAGTTTAGGCATGTATAAATGTTTCATGTATTAGTTGCATGGTTAAAAGCATGTGTAGAAAAAAAAAAGTATTCCGCTGCATTAAGATGTTGTGTATGTACATGTATGTTTAGCGTAACGACGCCTTTCTCGCCACACCATAAGGTGTGGGGAAAAGGGCGGGCGTTACAGGTTGGTATCAGAGCAGTTGTCATCTCACTACACACACATCAAGCCTTCTTCCTGCCACTTCCAAGTAAGTATCTCTTTGTATATCCTATGATAGTAAGCACTTTTAGGATATTTTATGATTCTAGAATATGCAAGCATGAATGATATTTTATGATGAAAAGTACTTTAGGATATGTGACAATGAACGATATATATCTTCGTATGAAATTAAATACTTTAGGATTGGATATGCGGGTAAGGATAGAAAAAAAAATGTATTATTGTAATTATTAAGGTAAAGGAAACTGAGTTTATCTTGTGTGCTTTTCTCTGTATATATTTGGGAATTGAAAAAAAAAACAAGTTCTGTACTGGTTTTTTTTGTCAGTTCTGTACTGACTGTGTTGTTTTTTTTCAATTCCAGATGTTGCATAAGATTGGCACCACGAGTCATTACCATGGGCGGAGTCGTGAGCTGCTGGAGCAAATAGAAGAGGTGGAGTGTAGTCCGGTCCTTGGGATTCAAGGCAATATGGGAAAGTTGGACCGGCTATTCTGGAAACTCGAACAGGAAGGGTTTCCAATCATGGATGACCATAGGATTGGAGCTCTGCTTCGCTCATTGCCCAATCGTGCGAGAGAGGTTGATTATCAGATCTGGGGACAGCATGGATGCCGTATCTCATATACGGAATTATGTAGGCAACTTCTTCACCATGAGTTTCCGGAGGATCTGGGGGACTCTGACGAAGATCCCGAGATGTACGAGGAGGATCCCGAGATGTATGAGGAGGACCCCGAGATGTACGAGGAGGGTCCCGAGATGTATGAGGAGGATCCCGAGATGATTGAGGAAGATCCCGAGATGCTCGAGATGTTTGAGGAAGACCCGATGATCGAGGAAGATCTCGAGATGCTTGAGGAAGATCCCGAGATGCTCGAGATGTTTGAGGAAGACCCCGGGATGTTCGAGGAAGGCCCCGAAGTGGCCGAGGTAGTCCCCAAGATAGAAGAAGAGGATCCGATGGAAACGTTAGAAGATCCTGAGGCAAGCCAAGGGGAGATGAACGAGGGAGTGATAGTTACTGGCATGATATTCTTCATTATGGGCATGATGGCAACTCATCTATTTCATTGAGTTTGGTTAGTATTGTGAACCAATAAGGTCTAAGTTAATCATAATACAATTAGTCATGAGTGTGACTCAACCTTATGTTCATAAATATGGTATGAATTGAGCACCATCATAATATTAGTAATTAAGGTGAACCTAGTGTTAACGAAATGTTATATAACATGTACGTTATATGAGTTACCAATCATATAATATAATTGTATTATATTACATAAAGCAATTTATAATAATATGAGAGTGTGTACTAATATAAGAATTAGTATAAATATGACTATACTAAATTCCCGATCATATAGGTTCTTGATATGAGCCTACATACAGGTTGACCAGTATCCTTCCAACTTATAGGTTATCACCTACGCATATTACCCCATAAGCATTTATAGGTATTATATCCATAATTTATATTAAAAAAAATTATTATGTATAACCTATAATATAGTCACACGTAGAAAATTTCCTGATAGTCTACATATATAGGATTATAACATCCTCACCTATGTTAGCATACAACATTAGTTCCTTGATACTAATACTGATATAATTAATGGTATAAGTCATACGGTATAACTGAGGTTGGGACGCATAGGGTAGGGTCCTAATTATATTAACACCTGTTATAGATTATGGGTCCATTGTATTTTCATACTAATTAAAAATATTAGTATTCTCAACGAATATTTCACGGTTATCTTATATATATAAGATTACCTTAAGGGTAATACAATAAATAGGATCTCACCTATTCTATAATAACCATACAATTAATATAATTCGTAACTCAGATTCAGAACTAAATATTTCAGAAGCCTACTATCGTTAGGTTTACCCATAAATTAAAATAAGTATATAAGTATGCCACATGCATATAATTATACCAAGGAGTTATTGATGACACTGGCCCAATTATATGCTATGGAGATAATCAGACTTCATGGAGTTCCCAAGACCATCATCTCAGATAGGGATGGTCGCTTTACCTCGCATTTTTGGGAATGTGTTCAGAAGTCTCTCGGCACAAAACTACAATTCAGCACTGCCTTTCATCCTCAGACTGACGGGCAAACTGAACAAGTGAATCAAGTACTGGAAGACATGTTACGAGCTTATGCCTTGGATTTCAAAGGGAGTTGGTGCCGATATCTATGTTTAGCGGAATTCGCCTACAATAATAGCTACCAAGCTACTATCGGCATGACACCTTATGAAGCTTTGTACGGGAGGAGATGTAGGTCTCCGATCTGTTGGTATGAAGGCGGTGAAAAGAAGGCGATGGGGCTCACGGCGGATCTCATCGACGACACCACCCAAGCTATACAGAACATTCGACGACGGATAGAAGCTGCACAGAGTCTGCAGAAGAGTTATACAGATGTCCGGCGTAGGCCGCTGGAATTCAATATTGGGGATCTGGTATTCCTCAAAGTGGCTCCGATGAAAGGGGTGACGAGATTTGGGAAGAGAGGAAAACTGAGTCCGCGATATGTGGGACCGTACTTGATCCTGAGAAGAGTTGGCAAGGTGGCATATGAGCTAGAGCTGCCTCAGGAGATGTCAGCTATTCATAATGTGTTCCATGTGTCAATGCTTAAGAAGTGTAATCCCAGTATGGACCAAGTGATCGAGCCACAGACAGTACAAGTTCAGGAGGACCTAAGTTATGAAAGCCGACCTATCCAGATTTTGGATCGGGAAGTCAAGAAGCTAAGGAACAAGGAGCTACCCTTAGTCAAGGTCCTATGGCAAAGTCAACAGTTCGAGGAAGCTACCTGGGAACGCGAGGATGAGATGAGACGCAAGTACCCGGAGCTATCTAAGTTCGAGGACGAACTTCACGAGGTATGGGGGATTGTAACGACCCGAAAAATCTCCTCAATATTTTCTTTAAAATATTGATCTTGTCTAAATAGTTTTTGAAGGAGATTAGAGATACTAGTACGAACCTTAGCCTAGTTATCCATAATTTCTCATTTAAATTGAGAAGCTAAGTACTAATGGGCTTTTCTAAGACCATGATTATTAGTGGATTTTAAGTGAAATTCAATATAAATATAAATGGGTTTTAATTAGGAATATTAGCATGATCATGGGGCATTTTCGAAAATAATATAAAAATAAAATAAAATAAAATAGAAAAATAAGTGCATGCACCAAGGATTGAACCTTGGATCTATGGTACCACCATGCATGTACTAACCAATTCACCTAGCAAGGGAGTGCTAGTAGAGGAAGAAGTGGATTTTGGTTAAGGCTTAGGGAAAATGAAGAGTCATCAAGGGAAGAGACACCATGACTCTTCACTTACCGTCCTTAATGTGGTATAAAGGTGGCATGGGAGTTACATCTCCCCTTATCTTATTCATTTTTTCCTCTTCCTCCTTGCTCTAGCCAAATCCACAAGGGCTCTCCCCTTTGGAAAATTTCCACCAAAGGACTCCATCTTGAAGACTCAAGGCTCTCTACTAGGCTACAAAGGCTAAGGAGAAGTTTGGAGTCAAGAAGGTTCTTTCTATTTCTCTATTCAAGGATTAAATCCAAGATAAGTGAAGGTAAGACCCCCTCACCTATGGTATGATAGCTTTCAAGTTGTTTGTCATGATCTAAGTTCTTATTGGTATGCTACGTTGAAAAATCCATGATTAGGGCATGTGAAGGTTTCGGCCAAGCAAGATTTTTGAGGTTAAAATCATATTGGAAACCCCTATTATGTTTCCTAATGTTTATTCATGATAAGTTAGCATAAAAGTATGATTTTGGAAGTTTTGTAGCACCCTAAAAACCCCCTAGGGTTTCGGCCACATCAAGGTTAAAGGGCTAGGGTAAACTCCAACTTTTCCAATCATGATTAGTGTGTTTCCAATGATACCTTATGGGTAATAATGATAATTTATATGAATTTTCCTATGGGCTTATTACCCTTCTAGGGTTTCAGCCAACACATGGGTTTAGGCCTAGGACTTAGGGTTAAGTCCAATCAAGGGTTCAAATGGTTTTCCATGGCATGATATGTAAGGTATGGGATGTTAATCATGACCTAGGTAAATTTTCTATGGCTTTATGGTACCTTAGGGTTTTCGGCCAAGACCCAAAGCTTGTTAGTGATATGAGAGAAGTGTCCTAAGGCAATCGCCTTATGATTGTAAAATATTTATATTAATAAATGATAATTCACTATTTGAGTATACATTCTTGTGTATTTGATTGGGATCTTAAACTCATCTACTGAATGTCCGCAATACAACTCACAGCATAAGAGAATTTGTGATGAGATCACAACTAGTGATTATCTCTAAATGCGCAAATGTGAAGTATTGAAAATATCCCTAGTCGATGAATTGATAAAAACGGACATTATCAATTCTGTTGAGACTAGCATGGGTTATTCTCTAATCAGCTGATTCTCACTGGCTGGTGACATTGGGATGTCCGAAGATAAACATGGATGCTAGTTAAGGGAACTAGTTCATTGGAGTGACTAGCTGTAAGACTTCATATGGGAATCTACATGTAGATATGTCAATGAAGATCTTACTGCGGCTTAAGTGCGATGTTCCTTTGACTTGCGGTGTTCAAGTCATCTTGGTCATGGAGACTTATACTTTGACATCTTAAGCAAACATCTCCAAGGAGGTGTGGACCCAGGATGATCGGGTATAAGCCGAAGTGCCCGAAGATGTTTGAACAGCCTACAAAGGATTCACCACTCCTTGCGAGGAGATGTATACCCAGGCCTATCGTCGGATTGTTACTCAAAGCCTCTGGACAGAGCATATCATGTTTAGAGTGAGAGTCTCTAAAATACATGAGAGTAATTAGAAATCCAAAGGTCGAGTAAGACATTACTTGGGCTAGGTGTGACGTAGTCAGCCTAGTGGGGACTGACACCATAGACCGTGTCCTGAATCAAGTGGGTATAAGGTGGTGAAGGGAATGGGGCACGATTCATTAGAGCTGCTGAAGGGTTTCAGAATAATTTCTTCTGGGGTCAAACCGTTGATCTTTCGATTAATTGGGGATCATGATGTACTACTAGGTGCCACTCATGATCGTTCTATAATTTGTTGATTATAGACGGCCAACATAAATCGAAAGCCTATTTAGTCACACGCACTACGAGTAATCCGAGGGATTTAAAACGAGTTGAAAATTGGATTTTCCGATCAAGAGAAATAAGTCGAATCTGAGTTAGTCAGAGGCGCAATGGAAGCTAAAAAATGGCTAAGTCTTTTGAAGGCTTTTTGGGCGAATTAAATGAGTTTAATTCGTGGCGGTTCGGGTTGGTTTTGGCCGGCCAAAGAGGGTGTTAAACCCTCTTTGGTGGCCGGCCAAATAGAGGAGAATAAACCAATTTAATTGGTTTAATTAATAAGATAAATCCAGCGCGATTTATTTTATAAATTATAGATAAATAAATTTGTATAAAGAAATTTATATAAATAAATTTATAAAAATTTATTCTTTTATGGAAAATTAAAATAATCCATGAATTGCGTTTATTTTAATTTTATAAAATCAATTATGAATTGATTTTTCCATAATAAGAAAGTTTATAAATTTCTTATAAAATTTATTCTATAATTTAAAGAGAAGAGAAATTTGTTTTATTATAAATTAGTTATAATAAAACTTGGTTTAAACGGAATAATTCATAAGAATTTATAGGATAAATTTCTTATGATAATTAATTAGTTTTATTATAAAGTTAGTTATAATAAAATTCATAAGAGAATTTATAGGATAAATTTCTTATGATAATTAATTAGTTTTATTATAAATTAGTTATAATAAAACTTGGTTTAAACGGAATAATTCATAAGAATTTATAAGATAAATTTCTTATGATAATTAATTAGTTTTATTATAAAGTTAGTTATAATAAAATTCATAAGAGAATTTATAGGATAAATTTTCTTATGATAATTAATTTGTTTTATTATAAATTGGTTTATAATAAAGACTCGGTTTAAATGGAATAATTAATAAGAAAATTTATAAGATAAATTTCTTATAACTAATTCCGTTAATTCTGTTTAAAGGGAGACTTAGCAAAGGAGTTGCTACTATATAAAGGAACCAAAGGCTAGCCCTTATTTCAAATTCAAGTAATTGAATCATAGAGCTCTCCCTCTCTCTCTTAATCTCTTCTCCTCTCCCTCTCCCTCTCTTGCCTAGGGTCGGCGCCCACCCTATAGGATTAGGGCCGGCGCACAAAGGAGTTCCCCCTTTGAAGTTGGCGTGAGCAATCAAGAAGAAGGAGAACCCGAACACGAAGAAGAAGAAGCGGATAACGACTCCTCTCTTCTCGGAATTCGATTCCGTTACTTCGTTGGTTAGTTTTCCTAATTTTTCTCTTAACCTTCTAGTTGTGCCTTCCGAGAATCTTGTAGTTCTCGTCGGCACAAAACTCGTGACTTTGCGAAGTCATCCCGAAGAGAACTCGGCGTGGACGCGAATAGAGGCGAAGCTTCCAAGGGACGCTACGGTTGGATCTCGTCCCTTTCTTCGAGTTACGCAAGGTACAAAAGTAAATTAGTTTACTTTTTCGCAAACTTTTATTTTATGATTATGTCGATACACTATAAGGTTGCATGCTAGATACGAAGTTAAAATAATTTAGGAAATTATTTTATGCAAACTCTTCCGCTGCACGTAAAAATTTTAAATTTTACGAACTCGTATCCTTGTCGACATGCACCCGGTCCCTACAGTGGTATCAGAGCCGGTTAGTGTTCGACTTAATCGAATAATTGTTTTGTGGAAAACTTTGTCATGATCTCAATTTCGGAAAAATTTTCAATTATGGAAACTTTTAAATTATAATAAATTTTAGATTTAGGAATTTCAAAGTTTGGAAATCCTCATGAAATTTCGCAAACGTTTGAAATTTTCTATTTTCTGAAATTTTATAATAATTTCGAAATTTTTCCATATTTGGAAACTTTCAAATTTTGGAAATTTTTCTATTTTAGAAATTTTCTAATTTTGGAAATATGTAAGTTTTCTTTGTACCGGAAACTTACAATTATTCTGAAAATCAATTTTCGAAATCTCGCAATTTTGGGCACTTTCTTTTAAGAAAGTCTAGACAAATTCATGGACAATTAAATTTGAATTGGTTTTTAAATTGACAACAAAATTCTTTATTTTGGATTGAGCCTCGGGGAGCCGTCCAATTTAAAGTTAGTTGTTGTAATTTAATTTCCCAATTTTTTAATTGAAATTGTCATGTTTGATTGGATTGAGCCTCGGGGAGCCGTCCAATTGGATTTACAACACATTACTTTTCTTTGGGTATCTGAGCCTCGGGGAGCCACCCTTAGAAAATAATTTATTGTAATTAATTAAATTCATGAATAAAATATGTTTAAGAGGTGATGCTCTTACATATTGTTGTCTCCAAAATTAATTAGGAAAATGGTTTCCTATAGAGTTTCTTAAATGAGATTTTCATGAAAATAATATGTAATTGAATTAAGGGATTTGTCTCTTAATTTAACAAGATTTGATTTAGAGAAATCAAAGTCTTGAACATATTATTTCCGAAATTAATTATGACAATTTAGGAAATTGTTTTCCAAAATAATTCCTTTAATAAAGTATGAAATTATGATTAGGAAATCCGGTTCCTAATTTAATTCATGAGACTTGATAAATTAAGTCACATACATACTTTATTAAGGAAATCGTTAGTCATGACATAATTTTATGTCATGAATGTGCTTAAAGAGAATGAGACCCAAAACCCCTTACAAAATATTAAGGCCAACACCTTCCATTAATATGGTTAGAATCGGAGTTTTGTTTCTCGCTTGGGTTGATGGACACATCCATGCCCGACTTGAACCTCAACATGTTCAAACCATGGAATTAGTTTATGAATAATATAGTTCGAGTCAGAGGTCAATCATTAGTTTTGGTTGTTGGACACATCCAAGCCTGACTAAGCGGTTGAATGAGCTCCAACCATATTAAAACTATTTCTTGATTAATGGGTCAGCCTTAAGCTTGGAGCATCGATTTGTTGTGCCACAGCCAAGGTCGATGTAAAGAGAGGTGCAGTTGGGTGTTATGTATAATGATACATACTTGTTAATGAGTTAACAACCCAATGTTTTATGCAAACATTCAATTAGTTGATAGCATAATGTGATAGTTACATATATGTAATGTGTAATCGGTATAATTACCTACCTTCATAGCTAAGAAGAACTTGATGGCCACAGCCATGGTTGTTCTTATCTATGGTTGGATATCAACCTATTTGGAGATGTTCCTACGATCTCCCGAATTGATAATAAGGGTGACTCAATTCATAAAATAAATAGGATTTATGTATGTTGATACATTCTTTAATAAATCTTCTCACATAATCTCAATTTATATTTCTAGGTTAATCACTCGATCATGTCTTCTCTGAATTTGCGTTCCATCTTGGACACCAACAAATTAACTGGGCCTAACTTCATGGACTGGCTTCGAAACCTGAGGATAGTCTTCAAGGCAGAGAAGATTGCTTATGTCCTTGAAGATCTACTTCCCTCAAATCCTCCAGCAGATGCAACTCCAGACCAATTGGTGGCCTATCAGAAACATGTGACCGATTCTGAACTTGCAAGTTGCATCATGCTAGCCCTCTATGATACCTGAGCTGCAAAAGCAGCATGAGCAATGGATGATTATACCATCATCTTCCATCTTAATGAGTTGTTTGAAGAGCAGGCGAGATCCGAAAGGTTCGAAGTCTCCAGACTCCTCTTCATAACTAAGATGCAAGAAGGTACTTCCGCTCGCAGTTTGTGCTAAAGATGTTGGGGTACATTGAGCGACTGAACACACTCGGTTTGCAATGGATCATGAACTAAGTATTGACTTAATTCTGAGTTGTTTGCCCAAAAGTTATTCGCAATTTGTGATGAACTATCGGATGAACAAGCTGGAAACTACCATTCCTGAGTTAGTCAACCTGCTGAAGTCTGTAGAGCCTTCTGTAAAGCAGGAACAAAAGGCGTTCTGTTAGTTGGTTCCTCGAAGAAAGGTTCTAAGAGGAAGGCCAAAGAACAGAATAAGGGAAAGAAGAAAAGGCTAAAAAGACTGAAAAGAAACCAAAAAAAAGGCACTTTGCCAT